>QMIH01001971.1:0-26178 GCA_003987875.1 Clarias batrachus
ATTTACACGGTTATGTACTGTACATTATATGTTCATCTTCTGTAGTCTGCATTTCCTATCCCCGATTTTTCCCTAGGCTATGGAGGTTTGATTTGAATGATGMCTTAATGAACAAAGCACCCAATAAAAAAGAAACAAACAGTTCGATCAAATATTTGGATTTTTCTTTTGTGGGTCTTCTAAAGTGAGAGGAAAATTTCTCTATCTGCAATTCATTTCATAGTTCTAGGTGACACTGGTTACCACAGGTCTCTGTGATCTCTTAAAGCAAAACTGATCAGAAAAGAGAGAACAAGCGTCTTTCTTTCCTTACAGCCATTAAAAGAGAACCGGAGTTACAGTAGATCTGTGACGGAGCACTCAAGGGAGGAAATGAGCAAAAGAAATATTTCAGTCATCGCTTGCATGTTAATCAAGCATGCACTAAGCATGCAGTAGCCTCAAAGTACTTTCCAAGTAATGCATTTCACTTGGAATGTTTGTCATAGCTTTCGTTGACGATTGACGGACGACGGGATTTTGTTAAACGATGCGTGACTGCATCTTATAAAATGAATCAGACGCTATGACAATGACTGAAAAGTTCTTTTTCTATTTTCCCTTGAGCGCGAAATGAAATGCAGTCAAAACTACACGCCACAAAGTAAAAGTGTAAGTCTAAACAATAAGGAGAAGAAGACAGAAGGAGAATGGGACAGATGGGAAGAAAGAGAGCAAAAAAAAAAAAAAAACGATATTGACAAAATTATTTACCCCGTTCTAGCTTGATATCTGAGAACCGAAAAAAGGGGGCAAAAAAGGAGAGGAGAGATAATCAACATATGAAAAGATACACTGCAGTGGCTTTGCACGGAATAGTGCTAATATATGTTGTACATAAAATAAGCAAGTGATTAAAGCACGCGCACATCAGAAGTGCATATTGTAATGTAGGAACTGTCATGTAAGAATTCATTGACAGCATATTATAAATGTGCATTATTGCAGCAGTGTATTAAACAGTTTCATGTTACTGCCAGTACAGGTGTGGTGACTCACTTGTGCCTTCCTCTGAAACCATGCCCAGCCCTTCTGCTTTATTCTGCCTCTCAAATGCATTCAAGTCCAGAACACTGCAACACACAAAATAATCTGAAAAAGTTTAGTTCATAAATGAACATATAAATAATAAAACAGGATATTTAGTCTACATTATATGACATCACCAGACTGTACATCAGTGGTCCCCTGAGCAGAAAAAAAAAAAAAAAAAAAAAAATGCAACACTTGGAATCAACATCAGACCTTTCATCTCATTAATTTGTTTCGAAATAATTAGGGAATAAGCCACACCTGGAAATGAAACTGCTTATAAATCAATAATACCRTTACTTTTGAGCAAGGGCGGCATGGTGGTGTAGTGGTTAGCACTGTCTACAGGGTGCCAGGGTCCGGGTTCGATCCCCGGCCAGGCTCGATTCCCGTCTCTGTGTGCATGGMGTTTGCATGTTCTCCCCGTGCTTGGTGGGTTTCCTCCGGGTACTCCGGTTTCCTCCCACAGTCCAAAGACATGTAGGTTAGGCTAATTGGCGTTCCCAAATTGCCCATAGTGTGTGAATGATTGACCGTACGTATGTGTGTCTGTGCCCTGCGATGGATTGGCACCCTGTCCAGGGYGTACCCTGCCATGTGCCCCAAGTCTCCTGGGATAGGCTCCAGGACCCGTGACCCTGAATACAGGATTAAGCGGTATAGATGATGAGTGAGTSAGTTGTAGGAACAAGGGCACAGTCCGGTACAGGAGATATCACACATGTGCTAATATGCAGTACAACAGCATGACCTTGACCTTCATTTACTATAAAAATATTATAAATTCTTTGTTTATTTACAGTAAKTTGGTCCCTGCCAACACACATCCTTTTGGACTGGAATAACTAACTAAGCATGACTGGTAGAGCGGGTSACTGACAGTTAGGATTGAATCCCAAACAGCCTAAAATGGAAAGCTCATGTRCTAGGSTGTATTATTTCTTGTTCCAGAAACTAAGTAGTGTTCTTGATCTGGCATTAGAGGGGGATTTTGGAGTCAGCCTTGTGTAAGAAGCTATTTAGATGTGTAGCTCWTKGTAATGGTGTGCACCTGTGATGGGCGTGCGCCCAAATCTATTATCGCTCCTTGCTCACTCAGAAGCTCACGAGCTAGATGGCCTCCCCTTCTGCAGGTGTGCGAAATGGCCAAGGCAGGTGAACAATCTCTGGTAATGGATCCCGTGTAGTTCGGGGTCTGTTGGRCTTCTGGACTTTTTAAAATAGASTGTGTGATGCACGCACTAAAAGGCSGAAGAGTGGCATGCGAGCGGGGCAAYGGAACGAGCCCCAGGGACTTCAAAGAGGCTAGTGGAATGCGCCTTTGATCTCCACGACCAGGACAGCTGCGAGCTCTTCAGCTCTTCAGCTCTTGCATGGAGCCAGATTTTCGTGACCATGCTTCCGAGGAGGAAAAGGCCGCAAGAAGGTACACGTCACGGCCCCTGTTCCCAGCAGGGRAAAGCCGCCCTTCCGCCGGTCGTCAGTGTAATTAAGCATTGTTCGAACACCTGTGATGTGGAGTGAGCCATAAAGTGCTGTTATGATGAGTGGTCCCAACTTCAGTCCTGGAGGACCCCTTGCCCTGCACCATTTTAGTGTGCAATTTACTTCCATCACATCTTAACTAATCAGCTAATTACCTAAGGGTGTAGTGGAGCAAATAAAACCCTAAAATTGCAGGTCAGGGTTAAGAACTGCTGCTCTATATCAGCACTCGTGGAATGCCTCTAATCCAAGCGAATTATTCAGTCAGAACTAATGGTTGCATAAACATAATTAATGCAGTYCTTGAATGAAGCTGTGTGTATAACGAGGAAAATTCAAAAGGTATCAGTGTGTTGACCCAGAACACACATTGTCACGAAATARTTTGAGCTGAAGATTGCACTAATTAGAATCAGCTGGTTTAAGTTAATGGCTGGAATAAATGGACTTTTATGAATACTATAAGAGTCATGACTTACCTGCAGGTCTGCATTAGAGCCTGCAAGCTCAGGAAGAAACCAACGTCTTTCTTATCCTTAAGGTAATCCAGCATTCTCTGTGACGGAGCAGTACAAAATAAATAAATAAATAAATAAATAAACATTAACAAGCATTAAAAACCCTTGAATCACTTTGGTGCCTCTCAAAAGCCTGGTTTCTCAGTAAACTGTCTTCATATTGCACCTTTCAACAAATGTAAAGTGGTAGGGTGCATCATAGAAAAAACTAACTATGTTGGAATACACACTCACAAAAAACATTATACCCACACAGTCTTTCTAAGTCAAACCATGTTTAGGTGACATTCTTTGGTAATTAAAAATAAAAAATAAAAGACAGAACTCTAATTTAATTGTGTTCTCTGCATGAGCTGCAGGACTTCAGAGTAGAGGTGAAGCTGACCTGCTGAACATCGCAGTTGCCTCCATTAAGGATGGAGATGCCCAGTTTAAGAGTGGATGACACCATGGCTCCAGGCTCACCTGGTACCAAACACACAAACTAACACAATTAACAAAACAACGACATTGACACAAACCTAGTTATTTAACCATTCTGGCATTAATATGTACAATGTTGCCACATTTTATTTCCCATCTCGCTATTTGGATGTGTGTATTTGAGTACCTTTGCAAGCGCTTATCATCTGCAGCACCATCTCAGCTGCTCCGCGGTCATGGAGTCGTGACTGCTGGTACAAGAGCCTCTGCTTCTCCATCTCCTTCTCCTGTTTATCAGAGAACAGCAAAATGAGGCACTACCCTTGATTCCTATCCCCAAGCCCCAATTACAACACACACACACACACACTCGTTCATTCACTAATGTATTCAATTTTACTGTTGATAATATTATTTTGCCCTGACCTTGTTGGATTTTATTCCACTAAAATACTTTTATACTTATTTCTTGTTCATCATTTCTTTTTTCCCCTATTATATTTGTTTATGTTAATACTGTATTTTCTACTATGCTTTTTCCAGCATGCTCTTTGTTTATTTGCTTTTTTTTTTGCCTCCGAAAGCACTTTGATGTATGAATGGTGTGATGTTCAGGATTCATGAATCTGCACTTTACCTGATCTACATTCAACAACAAATATCTAGACTTTACAACTTACTGTATCCGCATGGCGCATGGATACAGTACATAACCAGAGTGATGTTTAGCAGTTGAATTTGTAATATCGCCACCTGCTGACTATGATGCATAATTGTGTGATTCGCCAAGTATTTTGACACACATGGAATTTGATGACGTCTGTTTACAGCATTTGCCCACTTCTGCTTATTATTTTTCCTATTACACCAAATAATTAATGACACTTTCTAATGATATATTTAATCATACTTTATTGCCCTTAATTACAATTTGTATTGAGATTGCATTCAATTGCATTATTATTATTATTATTATTATTATTATTATTATTATTATTATTATTGTATTAAAATGCATAGCCTATCACATTAAATGTGCTCTTGTGCATGATATGGGATAAACTTTCCAAAGACAATTTTTGGCCCTGAAATTTACACTGTTGTATTCATAAAACCGTTCCTTCGATTTAAAATAGACAAACAAATGAACAAACAAATACCTATCAGTCATCACATTTTGACCACCTCCTTAATATTGAGTAGGTCCCTATTTTGCCACCAAAACAGTAATGACCTGTGTGTTCTAACACCTTACTAAGGAAACCAGCATTCACTCCCTATGTGCATGAATAAGCCTTAGCCAGCCATGATCCTGTCGCCGGTTCACAGGTTTTCATTACTTGGATGACTTTGGTATGTCCTGACCACTGCAGACCAGGAACATCCCACAAGAGCTATAGTTTTGTAATTGCACTCACTCAATCCTCTAGCCATCACAAATTTTCCCTTGTGACAATATGGCATGATAGTGGGTGGGATATATTAGGCAGGAAGTGATTTTTTTTTTTTTGTGCCTGAAGTTGATGTGTTGGAAACCGAAAGAATGGGCAAATATAAAGATTTGAGTGACATTGACAAGGGCCAAATTGTGAACTGGCAAAAAGGTCATGGGCAGCCTACACTCATTGATGGGCATAGGATCCTTGTACTTTGATCTAATAGAAGAGCTACTGTAGCGCTAACTGCTAAAAAGGCTAAAGCTGGTCTCCATAGAAAGGTGTCAGAACACAGAAGTCATTGCTGTTTTGGTGGCACAAGGTGGACCTACAGTGATCAATATTCAGCGCTTGGTCATAATGTTGTGGCTGATCAATGTGCTTTTTCTGTTTGTTTATGGGTATTATTAAGGCAATTTACACAACCACAACCATCCACACACATGTACACAAAAACAAACACCACCAACACCATCAGATTGAATGGTGTTAGTTATGATTGTTATTTGAACAGTCCACATCCGATGCCGTTTGATAATGCACAAACTACAGCAAACAGCCCAGGTCATCCCTATCAAACAGCTAACCTGTGATAAATAGACATTATACTGTAGATAAACACCACCCACTAAAGCCTCACCCAAGGCCACAGTCTGTTCTAAAGCTAGTGAGGTTTCATGTGAGATCTTGGTCTGAGAAGAAGAAGCTCTCTGCATATGCAGTTTACAGTAGGCATGTGCACTTTGTTGCGAAGAAAAAAATAATATAGAGAGAGAAAGAGAGAAAGAGAGAGAGAAAGAGAGAGAGAAAGAGAGAGGATATGTGTAAGGATACAGGGCGATTGACTGACTGTGCAGGCCTTTACTGTAGTTTTTGGTGAGTACAGAGAGGGAGTTTAGAGAATCCAATTAGAAATAAAAGACATGAAGAAGCAGCACTRCAACATAAAACACCTGGTACCAATCCAGAAAAATCAGTCAGAATATAAACTTATGTTGTGTTAATAAAATTGGAAAATGAAATTTGTGATAAAAAAAAAAAAAAAACTTTACTACTGAAATCCGAGCTTGATCATTCAAGCCATTAAAGTGACGTCTGACTTCCTGGATTAGAATTAGGTCATATTGTCATGCTTTTATTTATTTATTTATTTATTTATTTATTATATAGTACGTGTTAGTAAGCTAATGCAGAAACACAACCACAAACCTACACACCCATACAGACACGTACACGGCTGAGTCTGAAGAGGTAGGACGAGACCGCTACCATATTAGGGGAAAAGTTAAGCAATTTTGTGCGAGTTGCAGCTTGCGTGTATGAGAGTGTGTCCTGTGTCTCACATACAGTACAGATGGACAAACTCTCACACACTCAAACACTAGCATGTACACACATCTAGTTGATGTAGTAGACAAAGGTTCAGGATGTCTTGAAGTGACTGGGAGGCTGATTAAGTGGATTCTTGTTTTTAGAACAATATTATTGTTTCCAACCAAAGGTTTAGTGCAAAAAGTCAGATACTGTGTATACGCATTAGTGTCCTAAAAGCAATGCTGGTCTACCAAATGTTTTAGGTCACTCTGAGAGTCTGATTTGGTCACATGTTTGACTTCTATGTTTCTAAGCTTTCCATCCCTCTGCACTCGAGCTGGACAGACAGAGTAAGCACGGAAAATGGAAAAAAAGAGCACGAATCCAGCGTGCACAAGTCAGTCCACAGAATGAAGTCAATAGGTACAGGGAGAAAAAGAGAGAGAGAGAGAGAGAGAGAGAGAGAGAGAGAATGAATGAATGAAGAAAAAGGAAGTTGGAGGGTTCTAGGTGCAGGACAGGGTGCAGGTGCAGCATTTTCTTTCTCGCTTCTGTTCACTCAGTGCACGGTTTGACGGCTTTCTCCGGTGGCGCGAGAACCCCTTTGGACCCCCCATACCATCTCATTCTGTCGCACCTCAAACGATGGCTCCTCGCCCCCCTCCTCCTCCTCCTCCTCTCCCCCTTTGTCCTCCTCACCAATGTGACAGCTCTACGGAGGGAGAAAGAATAGCGATGTTCATCGTCCACGACAGACAAAAAATACAGTACAAAAGTACAGTTGAGTCCACTAGCAGTAGCTGCTGTCAATTCATTTTTGAAGTAAGTAAAGTATAAAGAACTAACTTGTGTCAAAGGAAAAAAAGAAAGAAATGTACAATTCACTTGTTAAAAAAAATATAATCATTTTTGTCACATGTACCCTATTGTGATGTTTATTTTTAAATCTATATCCCAGTTAGGGAGGGTCAGAGTGTAGAGTCAGGCTGGAGACAGTGTCCCTGGAGCAGACAGGGTTAAGGGCCTTGCCCTAGGACTCAACAGTGGCGGTCCTGGGGCTCAAACCTCAGCCCTTTCAATCAGTAACCCACAGCCTTAACCAATTGAGCAGCAAAATGTAAATGTTGCCTACGGTGGCCGTGAAGTGCAAAACAACTTAACAAAACCGAAAACAAAATAACATTCAAAGACAAAATAACAAATTCAAAACCAAATTAACAAATCCGAAAACTTAATAACAAAACCAGAAACTAATTGTTAATTTGGTTTTGAATTTGTTATTTTGTTTTGGGTTTTGTTAATTTGTATTGCACTTCTTGGCCAGTCAGATACGAACAGGAAAAGGTAGGTATAGTTTGCGAATTAAATTCTTACCGCTGATTGGACGAGACACCTGTCACTCAAGATATACAGGAAGTACTGTAGCGGCGGTAGATTCGTGTGTGTATGAATGTGCAAACATGTACTGTCCTTATTGTGGTTTCAAATATGGCGTTCTGCCAAATTTTTGCAGTTNAAATTTTTCATTAGAAAGCAAGGAAATGGAATTTATTCAACGTTACTTTGAGGACAGACATTCGTATGCCGTGATTTTGGATATGCTGATGACATATCACGGTATAAAGATTAGTTTGCAAACTGCTGTGTCTCTTTTAAAAGAAATAATTCCACAATAACTGTAAAAATGTGCGAGAACGCCATATTTGAAACCACAATAAGGACAGTACATGTTTGCACATTCATACACACACGAATCTACCGCCGCTACAGTACTTCCTGTATATCTTGAGTGACAGATGTCTCGTCCAATCAGCGGTAAGAATTTCATTCGCAAACTATACCTACCTTTTCCGGTTCGTTTCTGAACGGCCGAGAGGTGCAAACCAAATTAACAAAACCCAAAACTAAATAGCAAATTAGTTTTGGGTTTTGTTATTTTGATTTGGGTTTTGTTATTTTGTTTTTGAATGTTTTATTTTGTTTTGGGTTTTGTTTTTGTGGTTTTCAATTTGTTATTTTGTTTTCATTTTGTTAACTTGTTTTGCACTTCTTGGCCACCGTAGTTGCCCTATTTTAACAGCTGCAAAAATTAAGTTAGACAAAAAAGAATTCTCATTATTAAAATCCATTATTAATTCAGGTTGCATTATGCAAAGTAATTATTTAATAAAGTTATATCACACAAGACGAAGCATGACTTTAAGCATAAATATTACTTTTATGCAACAGTTTCACAAATACCATTTATTACCAACAGATTATGAATTGTGTTATTTTGCTCCCCTTATATTCTTATGGGTACTATGTAGACAATAGATTAGGAAAATAAACCATGAAGGTGTTGGAAAGTCCTGTAACTCTTATATACTTACCCCGTTTATTCTGCTTTAGCATACTGTACCAGCTACGTTAACTTCTGGTTTCTGGGGTTAAATCCCAAATAGCATTAAATAGAAAGCTAGTGAACTATGTAGGGTGTACGCACATACCAATTAGTGCCCTTGATCAGAGGTTAGAGAGGGATTGTTGATTCAACTTTGTGTTAAAGGCTAGTTAGCTTGGTACCTGTAACTATTAAAAATCTGGTGGTTTACTGGCAATTTGGAACAATTTAGAGGCAGTTACTAAGGAGACAAAGTGTTGTTTAAAATGACAGAGTTTTTCCTTGCCACTGTCGCCCTCGGTTTGCTCATCAGGGACTACCTGACCATTTTTTTGATTCATACATATTCACATTTCATATAAACCTAAAATAATTCTTTTGATTGTGTAAAGCTGCGATGAAAATTGTTAAAAGCGCTATACAAATGAAATTGAATTGAAAAAAAAAAAAATTGAACCTAATGTGTCATAATTTGTTTCCTTGCCAAAATAGACGTGGATTTTGGCAAGCAGCTGCTCTTCCCTCTGACCAGTACTGCGGGCCGTACTGACCTATTATCACCCATCCTGTGACTGATACCTGTATGTAGTTTCATTAAAACTTATTAGAACATCTGTGACGTGGAATGATGCATATATTTAAACATCCTACTGCTGTGACCATCTATTAACACAACTCGAGGAATGCATGTCGTCCTATAAGACCTGTTTTATAATATATAATCAGGTGGTTAAAACCGCATGCCTACCTTTGCCATAATATCAGCATATGCCATGTACAGGTGATCTACATCAAGTTTTCTGCAGAGAAAAGCATGGATTAGTGACGGCTACAAAATGATTACAGCACTGTCGAATAAAGAATTCTTGTCTGATAATCCAGTGTAGATTTACGTTTTCTCAGTAAGAGCCGTGCGGCTAAAATGAAGAATGAGCTGATGTAGAGGATCTGGCTTGGCCTCGGTCTCTTCTTCTTCCTCCTCCTCTTCCTCCAAAGTTTTCTGTAAAAAACAAATAATAACCTTGAGAAACCTCAGCAAACGTTGTATAACCATCTTCTAAAATACAAGAAAACAAAAAAAACACACACACACACACTTACCGAAAGATCATCGATCATCTTATCCTCAAATGAGTAGCCCTCGTTCTCCAACCAGTTGCGTTTGTAACCATCTAGGAACATGTTAGATCCCCGGTGCCTTTTGACAGGACCCAGATGGATATAAGTAAAACAGTGCATGTTGAATATTGTTGTAATGTCTTTCAGTTACAGTAGAGTAGCAGATAGAAGCAAATGTGTGAAGAGAACCTCGGGATGTTGTACAACGGAGTCATTCTGAAACATGCCACGACGGCCCGGCGACGCTGCTTCGACAACAGCTTGTGCCAAACCATCTTCTTGGATTTGAAAGGGTGTTCAGTCTAAGAGGAAATCAAGCAATATACTGTACAGTAGGCCTAAATATTTACACATATACCATTGAGTGCATCATCAAAATGAATTTATGACTATTGTATTACCTCAYCAGGTTTTAAAACAATAATCATCATCATTAAGTACTTCATCAAATATCTAAGTCTTTGAGAAGTTATGAAGGCTTACTGTTACCCAACTCCACTTCATGGCGGAAAAAAACAGATTATTAGATTATTGTGTTAGTAAGTAGTATTAGTTGTATAGGTTTTGAGGAATAGTTCTCCAGGCTGCCTGAGTCCAATCCCTGTTCTGTACCTGAGCAGTTTCAGAGGAATGTTTTTGTTTTTTTGTCAATCTACACAGTGCGTAATGAATCATTCAAGCATAAATAAATATGCTTAAGGCATGAACCAGTGAGAAACCGGAGCAGATGATAACAGATGATCAGGCTGATGATTAGTATTCTGGTGACACTGCATGCTGAGTGATGCAACAGATGAGAGGGGTGAGGCTGAGGCTGCCTTTTTTTTTTTGGCAGTCTGTTGTAGTACAACATTTCTTCCCATTTCTTTAATTTAATCTCCATAATTCAATTGGATATGAAGAAATGTCACAATTTGCTATTAAAAAATGTGCTTGTATTCATGTGTGTGTACTGCTTACCATTTCAATATGGTAAAGCACAGCAGAGACTTCCTGAACTCTCTTCACAACTTTCTCTGGATTTTCCGCGTCCTCCGCCTTCCCTGAGGTTTCCTTATACAGAGCCATCTGCCAGCGCATAGAGGGGTCCTCCACCTACAGACAGGCAAAATGAGTGTACTCACACACAAACATACTGTACACACACATACACACATGCAGGCACACGTCCTCACCTTGCCTTGTAGATGAAGGTTATTCTGCAGGAACTCCCTCACTTCCTCATCTGTGTCTTTCTGTAGGAATTAAAACACATTAAAATTATTTCATCTTCCTCTTATCGGAACCGGTAAAGCTATTTAGCAACTTATATATATATATAAAACCATCATTATGTTACAACACTGCTGAATGCTCCAGTCTGATTGTTCAGAAGGTATTAATTAATATTCTATAATAACAATTTAATCACAGGCTTACATTATATTAAGCAGTCTCCTAGTCACATTGGTCTTGTATGCTGGACAATATTTCCAGTTTCCATACTGTACACTCACCATGACTGTCAAGGCAATATTAGGCTTGCAATATGTTACTTAAACTTAAACTACACTTTTGAAACAGGGTTGAGGGAGAAAAAGTTAAATTGCTTGACCTTTTCCAGAAGTGCATTAACTACATAACTCCACCTTGACCTACCTACTGGACCACTGGATTTAATCCAAGTTTTCACAATGCAGCTGCTGAAACACTCTGACGTCCTCCTGCTTCTTCATTATTTCATGCACTTTTCCAGCTATACATCCCTAAAGATTGACACTATCATCAACACCATGCTTCACAACTACTAGAGTGTTCGTGAGGTTCAATGCATCATTCTTACAACTCCAAACATGTCTCTGGTCAAACCCTTCTTCCAGAATGTTATACCTTGTCCATGTAGTTAGCTATAAACATTATAGGGGCATCTTTATTGAATGGTAACCTTTGGGTCCATGGTTATGTAAAACCTGACTGTAGACAGTGACACTGGTGTTCCAGCAGCTTCCAGTTCATGACAGGCCTGTGCCTTAGTGGTTCCTAGGTTGTTCCTGACTATCCAAACCAATTTCATCTCAGCTGAGGTTGACAGTTTAGGTCTTCTCTTCCGGCCAGACCATGGGAAAGTGGCTTTCAATAATTTGTAGTTTCATGTACCATCCATCCATCCATCCATCCATCCATCCATCCATCCATCCATCCATCCATCCATCCATCCATCCATCCATCCATCCATCCATCCATCCATCCATCTACAGTAGGAACCTTTGTAGTCAAACTAGAGGCTAATGGTTGTTACGATTGTTTTTATTCCCATTTTTACAACCATGGTAGGACCTCCACATTCACACAATATACTGTAGGCAATTTGTGAATGCCAGTTTGCCTAATCTTTATGAAAAGAGTGACAGTGCTAACCACTAAGCCACTGTGCTGCCCATTTTATGTACATAAATGCATCTTGGGATTTTCTTCTTTAATAACTGTATGTCGTACAAATATTTTAACCCAGAAAATAAAAGCAATCATTTGAAGAAATCAGTAAAAGCCCAATATTGGCCTGAAATTCATGGGCATGATGTCTGAATGAAAACTTCTGATTGCAACAGTTTGAACAAAAGTTTGATTGAACAAAAGTGTATAATCATTGATAGGGTGATGCTTTCTTTAAGCAAAAAAATGTATTTAAATTTTACAGTATATTTATAATTTACCAACAACAGCACGCCCCCTAGTCAGTAATTAATTTCAAGACTTTACCAGAGAATAACGGGTCTTTGCCAAGTTGATGAGCTCTTGATCTGCAGGAGAACACATATTTAACCCGATGGGCAGGAGTTTCTTCAGAGCAGCCACAATCAGCGAGGTTTGCACCGAGTAGCGATCACCACGCCGCTTCTTCTTCGTACGTTCTGTATCAGCACCACCACCCTGTAAAGATCTTATATAGTTAGCTGGTAATCATGAATTTCCTTGGGGATTTCTGTCTTATGTCCTCTATGAGGTGGTTTATTTTACTCTGGGACACTGGATACAAAAAAAAAAAGTGGTTAAAAAAAAAGGAAAATAACAATATAGTAATTGATTCAGTGTAACAGCTATATTTCAGATAGGGATGTGTATTAAACCTTGGTTGCATAATAATAATAATAATAATAATAATAGTAATAATAATAATAATAATAATAATACATTTATTATAAAATTATTTTTAAAATACTGATGGCAAAAAAAAAAAGTTTTAAAACCCTTTCACTATATTAACAATTTCTAGACACTAGATTATAAAATATTTCCACATTGCCCATTTTTAAACTTTTGTAGCATGTGGCATTTATCCCCCTCCCCTTTTTTTTAAAGCTTATTTTACATTAAGGAATGAGGGTGATTTGTGTTGTGGGCAAATGACTCTGTGTTATGGAATTATTCTCCAAGGTAACACCATGCATGTCAAAACGTCACACGTTACAGTAAAACGCATTACAAGCTCTAAAATGCGGATTGCAAATGCGGAGGCAGCAGGAGTTAGACGTGAAAGAGCATGTCGCAGAAAATGCTGCTAGAAACACAACACGGTTCCTGTGTGTTAGTTACCCACCCTCTGGCACAGCACACTCAAAAACAAGCAGCAGGCTTCAGGAGCCTGCTGTCTCACCCCAAACCCTCACTCACCTACACACAAACACACACACATACAGTACACACACATTCCACTACCGCATGAACATGACCCAATTACTGGCTGGGAGTGAGTGTGTGCTTGTGCTTAAGTGTATTAGGCGAGGACAGACCAGAGGAAATCACAGGTAATTCTCCACTAATGACCATCCTCCAGTCCAGCAGCAGAGCATGTGATTCTCAAGCTGGGGCTTCATAAATCAAGATTATATACACCCATCGACATTTTATGAGGATTAAGTGGGTGCACTGGGAACAATTTAGCCCTGCATAATAAGACTGACATAACTGTGTCATAAGTGCATAATAGTCACATGCTGTCATGAGTCTATATTGTGTTACATTTCAGACAAGATTTAGAATAAATTTGTGACCTGGCACATGAAATCAAATGTAATATGTTGCATTTCAAGTGATTTGAGTCGTGCAGATTTTTAGATTTTGAGTCGACTTTGATACTAAGCTTATTAGTTAAGGTATCATGTCCGCTTGCCGAGATACAGCAAGTTCAAGTTTGCTTGCAAGGAGACCCCTGGAAAAAATCCATCAGAATCATATATTTGTAATATATAAAGTGATGATTCTGTGACACAGTAAGAAAGAGAGGACCTTCAGCCTCGTTTTTGTCACCAGGATTTCCCTGCTACGCCTAAAATAACTTTGCCAGTTTTATAATGAAAAATGCATGCATTTCCATGGCAACTGGAGTAACCAGATTGGATAGTGTTCAAAAAAAGTGCATGAAAACAACGCTTAGGATTAAAACTCTCTCAATTCGGTTGAAGGATAAAGATGTTAAGGTGTTAATAAATAGATTTTTTGCCAAATTATATGATTTTGACATTTTTACCTGTGCAATATCTGCTTGATAGAAAAGGTCACATTTTACATCATGACCACATCGGTTTCTGTTAGACAGTTTAATTAATTAATTATTTTTATTTAAACATTTTTATTTCGCTCATTTTTAACAAATCTATTCAAAATATTTAGCACATTCTATTTATTTATTTATTTATTTATTTATTTATTTATTTATTTTAATAACATCGATGTTATAGTTTTCCTAACACAACTCTATGTACTGTACAAAGAGACTTAGGGCAGACATTAAGAGATTACACATTATGAATATGTGTATCTACTGACATGGTGAAGCTTTCTGTGAAGAGATTCTGTGTGGAGTTTATTTAACACTTTTGAAAGGAATCTCCAGCTGGGCAGTTTCTCTGTAGCATTAAAAAAAAAAAAAAAAAAAAAACACATGTTGTCTCATTGACTTCAAAAGAGAAGGAAAAAAAACAAGAGGGTGGATATGGGAAGGACTGTTTATACCTGCTACTGTCCAACACTGCAATGTCCATATTCAGTAATTAATAATAATCAATATCTAAGACATATACTTAAAAATTTTAAAAATTGTTTTGGCCTCATGTCCTTTTAACATTTTGCAATTTTGTCAGCTTTTTTTAAAAATCAGTTCAGCTTGTAACATGGTACCTAATACTATATAATAAGGTGAATATATATATATTTTTTTACTTAAGTTATTTATTGTAGTTGAATGGAAATTTAAATAAGTTAATACATATATTTTTTGGGAAAGGTAAGCCCCATGTTAAAGGGTGCAATGTTTAAAATGCATGTTTTAGGGAATGAAAAGGAAACCTAAGACGCATGTTACATTAATGCTCATCTTTGCTCTGTCAAATGTGTGTGGTTGAGACACCATAGCATTTTAGCACAACAGTTTGTATTGTGTATATCGTTACATCAACTGCCGCAGGACATGTAGTTAGGTTTCTAAATATTTGGACATTTACAAAGTTAGCTAAAAGTCATTTAACAGTTGAAATTAAATGTCGAACGTAAAGTCAAGTCACATGTACATCTTTAGGCTATTGAAAAAATCAGGTAAATGTGTAGGAATTACAGCACTCTTTATATGCAACCCCCATACAAACACACACACACACACCTTTCAAAGATGATCATAAATTAAAGGATTATTTTAAATACTTAGTGACACATGGCACTTCTTTGTAATTAATCGCTGGATAACGTTTGGAACAAATGGAAATCACCAGACTTTGGGTTTCTTCCTTGTTGATGCTCTGCATGGTCTCCACTTCCTACTTCTACTTCATTTTTTCCCTTCAGTTTCAACTTTATAAATGCATCTCCAGTTGGATTTGAGTCAAGTGATTGACTTGTTTACGCCTAAAATGTCCTGGGTTGCTTTTGCTTTCTAAAGAGCTTTGAAGCATTTTAACTGAAGATGAGCAGATCATAGTGTAACAAGGCATGTCTCGCGAGGGGCAGCTGGTGGTGCACCTACTGTATTTAAGGGCCCTGATACCTGCACATTTTGTGTGATCATTAGGTAGCTCTAGTAAAAATATCAGGGTCAAAGACAAAGTGTGCAAGACCCAAGACAAAGTTAAAGACACAGCCTCAGACTCCACAAGAAGCCGGAGACTTAGAAAGAAAAAAAGCGACACGCTCTGAGTTAAAGGCTTTCTAATCCAGACCTCGTCACAGAATCATCACACCACCTGAAGAGTCCGCGGGCTTGGAGGGGGTGCAAGAACTAGTTAAGGGGCCAAGCAAGAGTGCTCGATAAGCACAAGGAAGCCTAACCATGTTGATTTTGGAGATGCATGGAATTAATAAGAGCCTTGAGCAGATATATGAGCAGCTGGAGGCTCGTGTCACTCCAGGGTTGATTCCAGAGTTTGACTCATGCCCCCGGATTAGTGGCTCAATTACTCCCTCTCATGGCCAAAACTTGACTACCCACTCCCCATCCGAATGCAGGCAAGCCAGAGAGGTGCAATGCCTTTATCCTGCAGTGCTCACTTATATTTCAGCTGCAACCTTCCCAGTTTCCAACTAAATGGGCAAAGTATGGATTTATGGCGTCCCTGGTCACAGGCAGAGCACTAGAGTGGCCACTGCAGTGTGGCAGCTCCATCTCTAGGAAGACGACATCCTAAGTGCCTTTGATGACGCACTTAGGGCCACATTCTATCAGCTGTATGCAGCTAGCAGTGTAGTATCGCTCCTGCTTTCCCTTCATTGAAGGGAGTAATCGGTTGCAGACGAGTTTCACCCCAAAAGTCAAGACCCCATCATGCAGAGCTCTTCCTACCAGCTATGCTCTCAGGCATCGAAGAGCCTGAGCGGAGGATCTCATCAATTCTGTGGCCATAATATCATTTTATTGATAGGAGGCTAGCTGAGACACAGGGTATACCAGTTAGCCCGCTCCCTACCACCATCCACCAATTAAGTGAGCAGCGGACGGCCCCAGTTACACTACAGCTTGGACATCACTCCGAGTATATCTCATTTTTGGTAACCCGAGTGCCAGAACAGAAAGTAGTGCTGGGGTTCCCCTCGGCTGCAACAGCACAATCTCCGCATTGACTGGCCGACCCAATCTATTTCGAAATGGGGAGCCATGCGCCCGTATACACCTCGCAACTTATCTCGCAATTTATATTTTCTTATATGCAAGTTAAATCATCAGTCGTAATAATAATAATAATAATAATAATAATAATAATACCTAGTTATCTTGGTTCTATAAAAATGAGGGGACCATTCATAAAAGTGCTGTAACTCCTACATCATTACACTTATTATTTCTCTTTAGCTTAGAAAATCTGTATAATTTATGCAGTATTTCACTGTCCAAATATATCAGGAACTAACAAACATGTCATGCTCATAACCACCCATGACAGCATATGACACATGATTTGGTTTAAGATGTGGTTGTGTGAGACTTATGGTACAGGTACAGGTACCAGGTACACTGTTACCTAAATCTGCCAGATGTCATTGTAATAGAATAGGGTAATTTAGGAGTTGTATGAATTAGAATGAAGGGGGTCAGTACCAGATGAAAAAGGGGAGGAAATAATAAAGTCATGCCCACCCCCTCCACAAAATACCCACATTTTCCATGATGCCACACTTTTTAATATATGAACCATACACTGATCAGACATAACTTTAAAAGAACACTGACTGCTGAGGGCCCAGGCGTGTCAGGCTGTGGTGCCCTGCGTGTTCTGGTGGATTTCTATTGTGACCACTGTTTACTTTTTACTGTTTGTGCTGCATTGGCTTTCCTGAGAGATCAGACCAAAGAGTCTAGCCTTTGCTCTCTGTGGATGTAGATACTGTAGGCCTTGGGTGCCCATGATACCAGTTTACTCAGTTGTTGTCATTCAATCAACCTGGCGATCGTGTTAATGGTATGGCTGACCAGTGTATATTATTTAAATCTATGACCAGTTGAATGAAGGGCAATGGTATGTTTGAATTTGTATAAAGAATACCTAAAAAGATTAACAGAGAACCCTGCAAGAAAGCTTCACCACCTAGTCGACAAACAAGAGAATGCAAGAGGAAAAGATATATWTTTTTTTTTTTAAAGAATGAGAAGAAAAGGTAAACTGCAATGATTTGCATCAAACAAGATCCAGCAGGTTGCAAACCCATCAAACTCATCAGCAGGGCAATGGCACTCAAACCCAGCAGCAAACGAGCAGCTGAACAGAGTGCCATGATCCTGTTCCTGCGAAGAAGAGCTGAGAACTTTCATCAAATGTTGATTTTTCAAATGCTTGCTCACACACACACACTGGCAACGAATGAATTCTTAAAATGTGGCATTTACAATACATAAAGCATATTTGTCCACAGCTAAAGGACAAAAACTGGTTTGCTATAAAAAAAAAGAGTCTAAACCACTGTGTATTTTCAATAGGAGCATGTGTGCGGGTGTTTTTCCTGCCGTGCCAGTGTGTGTGTGCGAGTTTGATAGAAAGCCTCGGCAATGTGGTGCCATGCGAAACAGCACAGCTTTTTTTTTTTTTTTTCGTGCAGAAATGTAGTCTGACCTCTCCATCCCCAGCCTAGAGAACCCGGCGTCCACACCAGGACAGAACGCACACACACATACAGAATTCATTGTTACAATCTTGGCTCCGTTTATATTGAAAATATGCAAAAGATAAAGAAGAACAGGAAAAATACCAAATATACAGTACAACAAAGACAAGAACAATAAAATAAAAATAAAAATACTGCTGCTGATTACCAACAAGGTTTTCCTTAGAATAAAGCAAGAAGGTGATGACAAAAGAGCAACTTCTTGGTTTTTAGCTATGTTTTAAAACATACACAAAATACATACATTTCTGAGATGAAAAAAAATGTGAAAAAATTAACAGTAGTAAAAATGTGGGGTGAATGCTATGAGAAAAGGTCATTATCACACTCTTAAAGAATATACAATTATATAGTATAGAACAAAACTTAGTTTAGCTTAAAAATAGGACTAAAATAGCTATGCAAATGGCGCCTTGCATAAGTATGACACACCCCATTAGCTTTAGCCTCTAAGTCTTCCTCTGACTTAATCCGCTCTTTACCTTGTTACTGATGTGCGGCGGATCGCCTTCTTTAACCATAGATTCAGGGCTGTATCGTGTGTATTCTTTCCGTTTTTTCCATACTATGTATAATAGCCAACTGTAGAATGCTTAAAATGTATAGTACTTTATAATTAGCACCGTGATTAATAATTTGTCAGGACCATGCCAGAACCGCCGTCAAACTTATACACCCTAAATCCACAGTGGCAAACAGGTATGGCCATTACGTAATCAATCTCCCAATTAGTTTCCCTTTATCACTGACTACAGTACATTTTGGCCCTGGCACTCTCACACACTTACAGTTTTACTTCTACGCTCAACCAAGTTAAAACTATGTTAAGTTGCACTACACAGCACAATCCCAAGTGTTGGATTAATACTTACAGAGAGACCATTTGGTTTTACATAAACACTCTCGGTATTAATTTAATACTGTGAGTTTTGCTAAGAGTTACAGTGTCTTGCAAAAGTATTCATACCCTGAGAACTTTCCCCAATTTTGTCACTTTACAGCCAGAGATGTAAATGTAGTTTACAGCAAATGTTTTTCAAAGTTTATAAATAAAAATCTGAAATATTTGGCATGTATCTGTATTCAGCCCCCTTTACTCTGATATCACTAACTCAAACCCAGTGAAACCAATTGCCTTCAGAAGTCACCAAATTAGTAAATAGGGTCCACCTGAGTGTAATTTAATCTCAGGAGACATGCGGCTGTTCTGTGAAGCCCTCAGAAGTTTGTTAGAGAACTTTAGAAGAAAAAAAAAACAGCCTCCTGAAGCCCAAGAAACAAACCAGACAGGTCAGGGATAAAGTTGTGGAGAAGTTTAAAGCAGGGTTAGGGTTAGTTATTTAAAAAAATGCCTCACAGATCATTGCTCAATCCATCATCCAAAAATAGAATGAATATGGCACAACTGTAAACCTAAACTGTCATCCACCTAAAGTGAGAGACAAGACAATGAGACTGGTGGGGCATTGGTGGCTCAAATGGAAAAGGCTGTACATTTACTAGGTTACCGGGCTTTTAATCAAAAGGTTGGGGGTTCGAGCCCCAGCACCGCCAAGCTGCTGCTCGTTGAGCCCATGAGCAAGGCCCTTAACCCTATTGGCTCCAGGGATGCTGTATCCAGGCTGACCCTAGGCTCTGACCCCAACTTCTTAACTGGCATAAGCAAAAAAAAAAACATTTCACTATGCTGTAAGGTACATGTGTTTACATCTTATGTAATAAGATGTAAACATCTTATTACATAATTGCATCTTAATTTTACATTTGTGGTTGTAACGTCACAAAGTGTGGAAAAGTTCAAGCAGCATGAATACATTTGCAAAACACTGCATTTCCTGTGTTGCTGACTAACCATTTTTATTTATTTATTTAATTAATTAATTTTTGACCATGTGCCTGTATATTTGTGAATGCTAACTGCTTGGAGGAGATAAGAGGGGAAATGAGGTCGCTGCTAAGGTTGTTGCTGTGGCGGCGGGCCCAGAGCCACCGCCTCTTACTATCTGCCACCCTCACGCTCAACCAAGCAGAGGAAAACTCGTCATAAGTTCAGCACCATGGTCAGCTCCACCTCACGCACACAAGGGGCGGGAMGCCTCAACTCCTTGTGGCCAAAGGCAGCAGAGAACCTACCACCCTGGTGTCAACAGAACCCACGAAAGGGACGCGTCCAACCAAGGCAGGTGAGGGGGAGATACTGGACGCGAGACTCACATGCTTTCTTTTCCCCTTTATCTTTTACAGAGCCAAGRAAGCCTGCAACCCAGGATAGCTCACCAGGTAGGGGACTGCATCTCAGCCTTGCTAGCTCCTTATGCCCAGCTCGTCGAGTGTACAASACCAGCTGTTCTAGGAGATCTCCCTGCTGGTTCCCGAGTTGCTCTTCAAGACGTAACTTCCCCTAACCCTTGCTATAAATACATATATATTGTTGTAAAAATAARAGAGCACTTATTWTTYCTAAATCTGGTGTTTCTTGTGTCTGTATTCTGGCCTGCCCCTGCGAAACGCTTTACAGTTACATAAACAACCAATTTTTAAATGGCATCTTTAGGCACTTTGCAGTCTGTTGCAGTAAAACACATGTTCCCATTTCTTTAATTTATTATAAATATATGAAATTATTTTGCCCACTTCATTGTCCACAAACACCTCCCTTATTATTTGAGGAGGACATATTTATGCAAGGCATTGTATATATTTCTGAATTATGTACATTATATATATATATATATTTTTTAAATCTGACTATAAAAAAAATGCAAGGGAAGCAAAGTGAGATAATAATAATAATAATAATAATAATAATAATAATAATAATAATAAAATAAACTCATCCTCTTACATATTTTACCAAAGTAAAAATATTATCATGCCTAACTCTATTAAGGATAATATTACCAGACATGAAACGATTGAGCTCATGCTGTCAGATGACACCTCACCTTGCTCATCTTGCTCTTGCTGTCGGCCGTAAGGAAAGACATGTTATTAATCTCATTCATCACCACAAAGTTCTGCTCCTCACGCTTAAAGTTCTGGAAAGTTGAGATACGAACAAACATGGGTAGGTTGCATTTTACAGTAAATTATTATTTGGAATGAGATCATGATTAAAAGCAAAGCGAGATACAGTATAATTAAAGAAGGTTTAGAATGTCGCAGCTTGTAGACTCACATGAGATTTCGACCAGAAGATGAAAACTTCTCCCACCATCCTGAAGAGGTCTTCAGCATCAGAATCAGGGCATGTTAGCCACCTCGCCCTTCAAAAACAAGTTACATCTAGGTGTCACTCAATTACATTATGCTTTTTTTTTCTGTGAAACCTGTCTATAGGTTGTTYTGATTTAAATGTAGTACTTAATTTTTTCAATTAAAATTKCTTACATTGTTAGAACTGATCATTGTAAGCTGAAAGAAAGAGTGATTCAGGGGAAATGTGCAATGCAAAGTCAAATAAAGCAGCAGGCATCACTGTTTTAAATGGATCGTGGTTGCAGTGTAATGTTTTTTCTTTGCATTCTACAGCTGCTGCTTATAAAACAGTTTAAAACATTATTAAATGGAGATTAAAAGTCAGTGCATAGATAGTCATCTGATCAAAAAACYGCTGCTAACCATGCAACTGTAACATTGTACTGTAACAACCATGAGATGCGATTCAAATCCGCGATTTGCACGGACGCTCATTGCCCAGCACCTGTTGTTGTCCACATAGCGGATGAGCAGTGGATAGAGGGCGTACAGATCTCTGCAGAGCACAGCAAACTCATCTCGGATCGTGCCTTCCTCACTGTCGACCTCTGTCTTGCCCTCCATACGTAACTGCTCCTCCTCCGCTACGACCTTCCCTGAGCGTTTCTTCAGCTTCTCCATAGTGGGGATGAAGTGAGACTTTAGCATCTCTGGCTTGGCCCTGCTAACGATGGGCTGGGCAAAAACTAAAGAAAAATGAACATGTGACTTTTTTTCTGTTCAGACTTTTGCCATAAAAAAAAAAATAAAAAAAATAGAATCAACGTCATCATATCCAAGAGAAATTTTAAGATGCATAATATTTTTCGTATTAAACTAATTTATAATTGCATATTAATGAGAGAYAGCATACTAACCTGCCAATCTCTTCATCCAGGAGGCCTCATCAATGCCCAGGTTGTTGACCACGATCTTCATGATGCTGCCCAGCAGCTGGTTGAGTTGTTCAGAAGTGACATCAGTGCAGAGTTGGCCCGTCTGCTCTGGGAAGTTCTCAGGCCCTCTTTCCCACCAGCGTGGGAGGTAGTTACACAGCATAGGCAGCGTGATCTCGATCACGTGCGGCATCTCGGTGTAACGAGCTCCAGACTCTGCCAGRTCACTAATCTCTTTCATTAGCACGTCCAGCTCTGGGATGTCCAAGCACAACTCTTCCACCTGACTTGGAAGTCCCAGGACTAAATACAAGGAGGAGAAATGTCATTGTACAGATACAGTAGGACATACCGCAGGTCAACTGTATAAACATTTTACTCTCTAGTCTTGCATTGTAGCAAGAGACAGTAATTTGTTTTGTTTTTTCACTTTATAAGTAAAGTTTATTTCTAAAGTCAATTTTTGTTTCATCAGGTTCTCTAAACCTTATTCAACTACATTTTCCAGATCATTAATATTTACTTTCAGCATTTAGCAACCTCATTATGAATCAATGTGTGATGAATGCATGAAATGCAACCATGTTTCTCCTTTACAATATTCACCAATCAGCCATAACACTAACAGCACCACCAGGTAAACTGATTGACATTGATTATCAATTATATTCCAGTAAACTGGTAACAGGATCAAGTGCTCCCAAGGCTCATCTATACAATATATAGCACAGATTACTGAAGAAAGTTAATGTTGCCTATGGTATAAATGCACCCATCGCACCAGAACCTGCCACATGTGAGACATAGCCAGCCAACAAACTCCATAGATCTCATTCAGACCAATTGTGTACTTTATGTCTAAATAAAGTAATGTACAATGTAATATAATGGAGCAGTAAAGTGTGATGTAAGGCATTGTCTCTAGGTTGTTGACTGAACAACCTAGAGACTGATCAACACCAAACATTTTCCATATTATTGTTGCAGTTTGTAGAAACTTTTTCAATTTTGGGGCAACTAATGGCAAAATTATAGCTTGTGTTCATTAAGATCTCCATTAAGAYGACTACTGTACGTATTTCAGAATAGACGGTATGAAATCATTTAATGTAACACAATCATTTTACAGACCAACATGGCAGCCTGCTGGATGGACAGGCCTGTTTCGRCACTGACATGCCATCACACTTATAACCAGTGCGCCTCATAAAAAAGCATCTTCTCACTCGCCCAAAAACCGCTTTATATTAAACCCAGGTRGCACCAGGGACAGCTACCAACAAACTCGAAAAGGGGCGGGGGAAGTTTCACTTTCGATTTGTCTGTCTTTATGTTCATTTTCACCAAATGTCGACATTAAACGGATCCTTTGTGTGCACTGCATCAGCTCTAAACTAAACGCTTTACACATATATAAAAGAAAACAAAATAATTGTATGATAATTGTGGAAATAAWATATATATATTTTTTTATGTTAAGCACCTTTCCAAATATGAGAATGCACAAGAACTCCTGTATTCAGTAGTAGAAGACAAGGGATTGATACACTACTCACTGGCTCTCTCTCTTGGTGTTTTTGTTGTGTAGACTGAGTATGCATTGAACTCATTGAGCTGAGGCTCTAGATAGGCTACGGGCATGGCAGCAGCCAAATGAGCCAGACACTCCCCAAGAGCGGGCCTTAACCTGGAAAATCCACATTTTAAAGCTTAATACAGTACACGCGTATACACAAACATCATGCTACTCGAGTGATGGATAAAGATGCTAACTCAATATTATTTCTTTGACATGTTAAACTTAAAGGTACTGTAAAAGGAGATTTCACCCACTTTTCAGCATGAGGGGTCTTAACTGTACCGACTGAGTAGATACTGCACATAAGACGATAGCAGGATATCTGCAAATCATCCACTGGGGGAAAAAAATGGTTAGTATATCCTTTCATAAAGTTTTTCCTTGTTTCATTACAATAAAATATTGAATGCATCACGAATCATATCATATGATTGGCTACAAACTTACGGATGACATCATCACCAAACTGGTGCTGAGCAATGTGGTCAAAGAGCGACGTGAGCACGGGTAGTAGAGCCACGGTAGTGTAGTTAATATTTTGGGATACACCTTTAACCTTTGGAGTAACAGAAAAATACGCATAATGAGACAAATAATCTTGTCTTTGTGTTTAACTGGGTATCTAAGATTTTGTTGCAATAACGTAATATACAGTACTATGGAGGATGTCTCTTCTGATCTCTTCAATCTTACCTGATTTTTGGTGGAAACCTTGCCAAGTTTGAGATTCTCAACCATCTTCTCAATGTCATCAGCAGCGCTCTCAAAGAATGAACGCAGGCCTGCTTTTACAATCTCTGGGCCAGATTTCATTACAGTTCTACAAAAAACATGAAGCTAGTTCAGTGYTTCTCATTCTCAGGTTATACGTTGATGCTTCACAATTTTAAGTTAATACAAAGTAAAGTATTCCTGTTTCTTTAGTTTTGCACGGGSCTGTSTAAATACTTTTATTTCAATCATCCATCATCATCTCATTTTATTATATTTCTAATTGTCAGAAAGATATATTTATCTCAAATTCAAACAGAATTTAGTGATCAAGCTGTTGGAGATTATATAGCAATACATAATTTGAAGCTACACACAATGTTATGTGTAACAAAAATTTAAGTAATATAGAAATAGAAACCTTAGTTTATTTTTTTGTAACCATTTTGTTTTACATTTAATGGATATGAAAGCATTCTGGGTATTGTTTACATACTTAAATGTTAATGGCGTAATAATAACAACAACAACAACAACAACAACAACAACAATAATAATAATAATAATAATAATAATAATAATAATAATAATAATTCAACAGGACTTGGTTAAGTAGTGGGCTACAAAAGTAATTGAAAGTATGAAAAAAACTAATTTCAACTTTACCTGGCATCCAGGGAACGAGACAGGATGTGTATGCAGTTTACTACTGCTGAAGCATCAGTTCCTGTACACAACACATGCCATAAAATCAAATGTATAGTGTCCATTGGCAGCGCTTACATTTAGATGTTTGTATCCAGCGCAGCTACAGTACATTTTCCTGTTTACTTAATCATACCGATCATTTCAAATCAAGATTAGTGTTACAATTAGTGTATCAGGGCTTTTTTTCACAAAATGTTAACTTGCAGATTAGTAGACAACATTTGTGACAAAATGTTCATGCACTATAAAATGTATTATTATTGTTTTTATTTTATTTATTTATTTCGATTGAGAATGAGTACACATCGAAACTGTCACCAAAGTGAGTAATTACRTTAGCATTATTCAATCAGGGATGTCACTGSTATACATTTCCCTATTTCAAAAATTGTTCAGAATCGGCACAGACRTAAATGCCTTTAAACATGAACTGGTTGATTTTAAATGTGCATTAGCTAGCTACATTATTGTTCTCAGATTAAATAGGCCTGCAATAAAGAAGAGCCAATTTTACTTTACAAAAGGGCTTCTGGTCAGGTGCAAATAAATTATGTTTAATTGTTCCCYGTGTATCAGGGCTGATAGTACGGTGGCCGAGAAATGCAAAACAAGTTAACAAAACGAAAATAAGATAACAAATTAAAAACCACAATAACAAAACCCAAAACAAAATAAT
>QMIH01001971.1:67570-81761 GCA_003987875.1 Clarias batrachus
CACACGCACACACGCACACGCACACACACACACACACACACACACACACACACGCACAATGTACTGTTTCTAAAGCATTCCAATTAGATGTACCAGAGACTTCTAATTACCCCAGGGTACTTTTATAAACTACTAAAGTACACTCTGCTGTAGTATTTGAGGCTAGCTTTGGTGCTATATATAATATGGCTGATGAATGATTCAGACACTTGGACCATTTGGATTTCAGAAAACAACTCTATAGTCGATTAAATGAAAAGCTGCATATAGCACTTAAGGCTGAATGTCAACATTGATGTCCTCTATAATAGTGAATACTACAGATGAAAAAAAATGCAGTTTGTGTGCCATTCTGTGTATTTGTGAAGAAGAAGTGTGTGTGTGTGTGTGTGGGGGGGAGTCGGGCAGGCAGAGAGAGAGAGAGAGAGAGAGAGAGAGGGAGAGGGAGAGACCTGGCCCTGATATGGAGATGAAGCAGTGCTCTAAATTTCTAAAACGAGCCAGCTGCTTTGGTGACTCACGCTTCTCATTGGCTTGAACCTATCAGATAGCACTTGAGAAGTGTTGCTTTACACTTGAGAAGTAGTACTTCACTCGAGAAGCTTTATTAATGGATACTTTTTACTTTTACTCCACTACACCGTATAACAAATACATCTACTTTCTACTTGAAATGGTTTACACGATTGTGCAAACCATTTCATTAAATGGCAATAGGACTGTGGAGCACCTGGAGCGGTTAAACCACCTGCTGACTATGRCGTWTACACAACTGTGGGATTTGCCTTCCCTCTGTAAAATGTTGGAATAATAATAAGTACGGTGATGAAAATAGTGTTTCCGTAGTTTGGAAGCAGAGTGAGAGAGAGATTTTCACATTAGCCAAAATCGATTTGTATTTTGCCCTGGAACGATTGTCGACACCAACACCACTACCACTGGCCAGCGTGCATGCTATTTTTACGCTCTGTTCTTGTGTACGCTTTTGTATTTACACTATCCCGATACAGCAGGTGCAATATCAAAAAATGTCAAAAGCAACACTCTTTATCCGCTATGACTGTTTAAGTTAAACGATGAGATTGCCATGGTATATCGTGAGGATAATATTAGGGATGGAGCTGCCAGGCAGAAGGAGAAGATAAAGAGGATCTGGTGAGGGAAGACATGCAGGAGGTTGAAGTGACAAAGGAAGGTGAGAAATGGTCCGTTGTGGAGACCCCTAACGAGAACAGCCAAGGAAATCAGAAGTGCGTCTGCCCTGCAATGGATTGGCACACCGCCCAGGATGTACCCCACCTTATGCCTTAAGTTTCCTGGGATAGGCTCCAGGCACCCCGTCACCCTGTATGCAGGATAAAGCAGTATAGACGACCATAAATCCATGCTACAGTAGCGCCATGGCTACAGAAGAGCATGTCAGCAACTTCATTACTGAGACATCCTTGTGCAGTCCTGAGCGCCCAAACTCACAGGCTTAACCCATGACCATCCATACAACTAAACCTAGATCCATCAGGAGATCTGGGGGAATCCATAGTGCTTTACATTACGCTTCAAATATCACCAATAGCAAAGCAAGACTTCACAGCTCACCAAGATAAAGGGAAATAAACATAATAAGAAAATGAAAAAAGTTGGGTAAGTACCAAATACAGAATTGAAAAAGATTATTCAGCTTATTTATTCAGTTTATCTTATTTAAAGATTAATCAGCTAAGGAAGGTATAAGATTACTGCTAAGCCATATTTAGGACTGGATACAAATAACTTGACACTGAGACGCTGAGGCAAAACAAGTACAGACAAAAGATTGTCAAAATATAAACCCACATAAACAAGACCTAACTTCACTAAGACTTTACGTTTATTTAAAATTAATGTTCATTAATCTTCGATACCCAAGTCTCCCGGGATAGGGTCCAAGATTTCTGTTACTGAACAAGTATGGAAGCGTCACCACGGCCAGCACTTTGCAACAGCCATTGAGGTTCCCACAATGATAAAGTGTTGACATTTACTGTACAGTAGGCCTTTTCGGACATCCCCAATTTGATCTGGTACAGTACTGATAAGAATTTTCTGAAGCCTATCCCAGGAGATTTGGAGAACTTGGCAGGATACACCCTGGATATGGTGCTATGCCATYACAGGGCACACACATGCACACACTCACACTCACACAACAGGCCATTTACAGTACAAACACAAATTAGACTAATAATTTATAGAAATCATAGCTCCTGGAAAGAACTCACCAAGCATGGAGAGAATATGCAAACTCCACACTCCACACTCCACACACACACACACACACACACACACACACACACACACACACACACACACACACACACACACACAGGTGCTTTGTCATGGAGCATTGTAAGAGACTCCAAAATATGCTGAATTCATTGTTTACTTCTAATATGAAGTGCTTTGACTCTCACTACTAGAGTGCTTGAACAAACCTCTCAAACATAGAGAAAATCTGCTAAAATGGTAAACTTTAACTCTTCACAGTAAACTATTAAATAAAATCGAATCGATACTGCACTGCGTATGGTGACGTTAAGTGTGCCACAGGTTCGTACATTCTGTAGTCGCAGTAACACAGTGTATCCAAGTCGTCCTTGACAATTCATAGCAAATTGTTGCATGTTTTCAATAATTCATCRGCAATAGTATATGTTTGTAGACAGTTTGGGAAGGTTTAGCATGAGTTTAATGTAACTGTAGGTGATTACATCATAATTATAATTACTTTGTACCATTTTGTGGTTAAAGCATAGCCAGTGCACAGGGCTTTTGGCATGAACATTGAAAGTTCTGTTGTTGTTGTTGTTTTTTTCTACTATAATGTTGCAAGCATTTCCTCCATTCCTAAACCATTTGTGACAGCATGTCGAGCTATCCTGAATCGAAATTATGTTGAGTGTAGTTGGTTGATTGACTCTGTGCTGCCACATGGTGGACTTACTTACAAATGACCTAAACGTAGCCCACGTACAGTATTTATGATACAGTGTATAGTGTAAGCGTCTATAATTTTGGTTCAAACCTTGCTCAATCATCACAATCTATAGTACTGGACAAAATGTCTTGAGCCACCCCTTCTTTCTCGAAATTAAATGAACAATATAGAGGAATGATGTAGATTACATTAAATATAATGGAAACAAAGGATTTACTGTGAGTGCTTTATGTACAGTACCAACTGCATTAGCAACCTCATTTCCCCTCTCATCTGCATTCAGTATCAGCAGTACAGTAATCACCGGCCGGATTACCTGCCACGTGTTTCATCTGCAAGTGTTTGTCGCTGCTTCATGTTCATCATTAAGTTAGATGCCTTTTTTGTTTGTTTGTTTTTAAGCTCAAAAGATTCTATCCAGTTTGCCTCTGAGACTGCCCAGGTACAGGGACATGTCAAAATTATAGCCAAAAAAATGTTCCTAAGGAAACCTGGTCAACTATTCCTTCAAATAAAAAACAGAAAAAAACAAAACAAGAAAGTCTCACTGGAAGCAAAATATAAAGGATGATGGGACTAATGGATACAACATATAGTGTAAATCTCTTAAATTATACATCATTTAATTGATGGGAAGTCTGCGATAAGAGATGAACAAAACCCTTTCAGACATACTTTTATGGGAAACTAATCAACTTTTAAATTGTAAACTTTCATTATTTATAAATGTAATAAAGCTAAGATGATTTTTTTAAGTCCATTATATTAATGTTTTATTTAAGAACAGCTACACTTGTCATTTCTATGAACTCATTTGCTCCCCCTCACTATTTATGCGAGGGACTTTAGGAGGTTAAGAGCCCAGGCAGTTTGGATATTCAGCCCACATTGATTCACCTTAAACTCTGTAGTGTGACTCAACGGAAGCCAGCCAAGGTACTGTGATCTCAGTGGGTGTATGTGCCCGCCGTGCTACTGTCTAAAGAGACATCCAAAGATCAGCAACAGGTGGGTGGCATCAAAGAGACCTAACAAAAGCCAGCTACAGGCTTGTGTCCTGAAAATATATATATATATATATATATTTTTTTTTTTCAGCACCAACCTTTAAAATCACTACAAAATATGAATCCCTATCTGAACAACCACAAGTCAGACAAACAGAAGGTAAAAGCCTGAGTAAGGAGTTATATGCATAATATAAGTGATAAGATATGGAATGAAGGAACTTTCTTTACCAGTGTTTTTTGACTACTAGACGCTTACCTCACACAACAGGTGACTTATAGACTGCCCTGTGAGACAGTTATAGGATTTCAGCTGATTTAGGTTCTCATTCTCATACCAAATGTCCAGTTTACCACGACTGTGCTGATTTCAACCCTGGCGAGATTGATGTAAAGATAGATGAGGTGGGTGGATGAGCAGAGGACATTACACAAAGAGTGCAGAAAAGAAAACTGATGCAGGATGAGGAACGGGTTTGATGATATGACCTTTTTAAAATGATTTTTTTTTTTTTTTAATCCCTTGGACCTACCCAGTTTATCAGCTTTGTTCCAATCTGAGAAACTGCACTGCTGTTCAAGCATTCCAGACTGGCACATGTACCCTAAACAAAATGTAGATATCTTCCTCTATGGACAGAGTCAGTTGGTGTGGTATTGCCCTCTATAGCACAGAACACATTCCAAATGCTTACACCTACACTGCCAACTGTGAACAATTAGAAATGCCAAACTCCACAGTTTTTGCTCCAACATGACTCCAACCCAATGATGCTATTAGCAGATCTCAGGAAATTAACCGTGGTATTCTGTTTGGGAGAAAATGTGTTATGCTCAATTCTATACTAACTCCTGTTACAATTACAATACATTATACCTGTGAAATGAGAGTAATAYAATGGTTTAGAGTTATATACTGTAGCAATGGTTATATCCAAGACTGTAGTAAGCAGCGGAGTGTGCTTGTATCTAAACTGTATGATTTTACATCTCACAAATCACAGCAAATTACAGCAGAAGCAGGAACAAACTAGACACCTCTATGAGACTCTACCATCCTTACACCCAGTTGAAATTTGTGTGAGTGAGAGAGAAAAAAAACAAGGCTCACAGAAATATCTGGCTTAGATTGTATGTGCTGAGCAAAGTGGAACCGAGAAAATCGACTCTGATCTTATGGCTTGAACTCTCAATCCCAATCTGTCAGGAAAGAACTTTTTTGTTTCGCTCCATCGCCTGATGAAAAATTAATCACGCTACTATCACATTTCCAGACRCCAATATCACAATTGTTTGCCAGTTTTCTCAGTTTTTAAATCATTTCTTCAGATCTCCATCACCTCCGCCTTCTCATTGGTCCTCTTGTTCTCTCTCTTTCACTGTCTCTCTTTTTCACTCCTCAACTCTATTTCGGTGACTGCACCTGTCACTCTCGCATTCCTCTGCACTGCTGACTAGGAGATAGTTTGGAGGCATGCTCACACCAGCTCAAACGGCTAATCATGAGAAGTGCACCACTGACTATACACAACACTGAGCACGGATCCAGATACATACAAYACCTACTGTAGACGTATATACAATAAGCAAAGCAGTGTGTAATGTAATAACATTCTCTATAAATATCTACTGAATGCTCTAAATATCGTTGTTCACATTTAAACATAAAATTTAAAGTTTAAAGAATTAACAACTTCAACCTCAGCTACATTGCCTTGAGGATTTTTAAACAGCTTTATATACTTCTATACTTCTATATCCAAAATATGTACATAACAAATGTAGCCTAATTTTAAACCACAGTGACCTAGACCAGGCAATGACCATGGATAAATGAACAAACATTATAAGTGGATTTTATTTTTATTTTTTWWAAAAATTGTTGCATCTTAGAAAAATGAATATTAGTATTTCAGTGTATCAGTATTTTTTGTTACTGTTTGTTTCGATATTTGTTTTCTATTCATTCTCCATATTGTATTCATATTTGGTTACATCATGAATACTCAATCTAATGATTATTTTATTGTGCAATATGTTTAGTAAGCATATTGATAATAATATTAATTATAGTACTATCCAAAAGTAATAATTACTAATAAACATTTTAAACTTTCCTAATACTAACCTTCCCAAAGAAATATATAGTTTTGATAATAAAGTTTTTATAATAAATAAATAAATGGAAAAGAAATAAACAAACAAACAAATGAATGAATGAATAAATAAATAAATGAATAAATAATCTTTCAGAATTACCTTTTCAAGTATTTTTTCGCCCACATTTACTTACTTCCTTTTTTGTTTAGACATTAACACAAAAAGGCCTAATCATATAGCATCTGTTTATTTAACCTGACATGTTTATGATGATCAGTTTGGCTTTAAGATCCATGAATGCTGCTTAGTTGATCTTTTTTTTTTTCCTCCAAAAGAAAAATACATTTTGCACTCCATGTATCTACAATTATTTATTTGTGAAGGCATACGGTGACTTTAAGCATCAAACAGCTTTCAGCTTCTGATTTGATCTTTTGATCTACATGAACAGATGTGGTGGTGAGAATATAACCTAATACTCATCRCTGTAATCTATCTGCTGCCACACACAGTTTGTATTCATCATGCCATTTTGTATTATGGCAGCTATATATTGTATACGTATACACTCTCTCTCTCTCACACACACACAAATAAAAACCCATAAAAAAGTTTATATGAAACACATAAAATAAATAAATAAATAAATAAATAAATAAATAAATCCTAGTAATAAATCAGTAAGCATATTTGGTGTGCTATCCCATCTCACGTACAATTTGTGCAAGTTTGGTTTGGTCAAGTTTTAGGAAATTTGTTGCAATTGCTTCTTTTTTGTGCATTAGAATGTAGAAGCTTTTTGTATTTATTTTTATGGTTGTTTGTTTAGAGAAAAGTGGTCCATTTTACATACATGATATGTTGCTTTTTTTCTGGCCTAAATTTTATTTATTTATTTATTTATTTATTTATTTATTTAGCTGGAATACTAGTGTTTTGAAAAGTATTATTATTATTATTAGTAGTAGTAGTAGTATTACGAATTGTAAGAATTTTGCACAGTACTCTGTGTGTGCGTGTGTGTGCATGTACGTGTGCGTGTGTATGTGTAAGAAGTAGTAGTCTCATCAGCCATAGTAATAGTACTGGTAGTAAGAGTAATAGTAGCAGKAAGAGTTGTAGTAGTAGTAGTAGTAGTAGTAGTTTCAGAAGCAAGAGCAGTGGTTGTAATGGTAATAGTAGCAGTAAGAGAAGTATTCGCACTAGTAGTTGGTAGCAGCAGCAGGATTTTCATAAGCAGCACTATGTGACTATATGTGAAATGATGGAATTTTAATTTTTACACAACAGTCATTTATATAAAATCTAGGTGCTTAGGTTTTGCTTATGCTAAAAAAAATCATATTTAATAATAAATATGTAAGAGTGAAATGTTTTTAACTAAATCCAAATCAGATGACATTATTTGTTGGCACTCGCATAAAAACAGATGAGTAATATACATTGAGTATTAAAATTGTTTAGGGATGTTTATTACATAGGAAATTATAACTTAAAAACAGCTGTAGCAGACTGTTACATCATACGCATACAAGTCCTAATTACACACTGACATTAGCAGGTTAAAGGCTGGCATTTTAGAAGCATCTAAAGTAACAGCTGAGAGCACCTGTTTATTGTTTTAGAGCAGATCATGACAGACCGGATGAACACCAGTGAAACAGGTGCTTGTACAGTATACAGTACAAGCACCCCCCCCCCCAGCCCCGCCCCCCTGACACATTTCTCTCTGTCTCACTCTACCCTGATCATGTGTGTGCTCAGCAAAAGCAGAATGTACCACCTGGTTAGGAATAACTATTAATACAGTATGACTGAGATGAAAAGTGCACTTAAAGAAAACAAGCTTTTTTAAGCACAACTTTTTAACTAAATATTCACTAATTAAAAAAACAACAACAACAACAATACAGACAAGCTGAAAGCTGCCATCAATGCAATCGTCCTCCAATGATGCGTCAGCAGTACCACAGCTTGATTGGCTCCATGTCATGTTGCATTGTAGCAGTAATGCATACCAAAAGAGCCTCGACCAAGTATCGAGTGCATTGGTGAACATGCTTTTTAGAATTTGCACATTTCTGTATGATACGATGATGAATTCAATACAACCGAGAACATTCATTGGACGAGAGAAATCCAAAAGAGCATAACAGGTGTTTTAACATTTCATCCTAACATATAATTAACGAACTAGCTATCATTCACTAGCATTGGAAAGTAGGCTAGTATGGTCTGCAATACTGGAAAGAGGGGAATGCAGCTCTCTGCCAAAACCTACGTTCACAAAAATGTATTAATTAATTAATTACTTAATAAATTGCAAATAAATAAATAAATAAATAAATAAATAAGGGCAATGCAATCATGCGTTTTGAATGAATCTCAAGCGACTCTGTAATATGAATGGTGATGGTATTTAAAATGGTTTATTTTAGTAATTCAATTCAAAAAGTGAAACTCATATATAGATTAATTACATTCTAAATTGAATTCAAATTCTTTTTATTATGGCTTACAGCTAATGAAAACCCAAAATCTTGTAGCTCAGAAAATTTGAATATTGTGAAAAAGTTCAATATTGGAGACTCATGGTGGCGCACTCTAGACAGCTAATTAACTTAAAACACCTGCAAAGGTGTCCTGAGCCTTTAMATAGTCTCTCAGTCTGGTTCAGTAGGCTGGCTGTTCACAGAGTGCTGTATCCAAGCACATTAATGCATTCCGTTAATGGAAGGAAAAACTGTGGTAGAAAAAAGGTGCACAAGCAACAGGGATAACCGCAGCCTTGAGARGATTGTGAAAGGAAGCCCATTCAAGAATTTGGGGGAGATTCACAAGGAGTRGACTGCTGCAGCTGTCAGTGTCAGTCAGTGCTTCAAGAGCCGTATCCAATAAAGGGGTACAACTGCTGCAGTCCTTGTGTCAAGCAACTCTTGAAACAGAGACAACCTCAGAGGCGTCTTACCTGGGCTAAAGACACACAAAAAAAAGTGTTTTATCAGGTCCATGGTCAGTGCAGACGTCTACCAGAAAGTTTTAGAGCACTTCGACCATCTTTATGGAGTGCTACTTTCATTTTCCAGTAGGACTTGGCACCTGACCAGACTGCCAAAAGTACTAATACCTGGTTTAAGGACCATGGTATCTATCTCTGTGCTTGATTGGCCAGAAAACTCACCCAAGCTAAACCCCATAGAAAATCTATGGTGTATTGTGAAGAGGAATGCAAGACACCGACAAAGCAGAAGAGCTGAAGGCCACTATCAAAAACTAGTTTTTTGTTCTCTGTCCTCCTGCAATTAACCTTCAGTACTTACTGWAATCGGCTGCCATGTCAGTATCCCTACATTCACTCCATTTGATAAAGAAATCAATCAAAAAAATCAACGATCTTGATGGGTTGAACAAAATAAAGAGTGCATTAATTTCATCTCTATTTTTGATTTTGAGGTACTTCACTTTTATGAACATCTGTAACATACATACATCATCTGTGCTTTACATGTGTTATAGGAATTCCAATTTAATGACCAAGCATTTGGATAAAATCTTCCTAACTATTCCTCYTTTATTTATCATCATTATGTTCGACCAAGCTTCAGTTACACTTTTTTCCCCCCTTATGTTGTGAATGTGAACCCTTGAAAATACTGAGTAAAAATAAACATAAAAAGATGTATTAGCTTAGCATGCCTTAGCAAGAAAAACAAACCCCACTTCAACACCCTTAGGTTACTGAAACTTTTTATTTCTCTCAGAGCACCATTCTGTTTCTCTCCTTTTTTTGTGTGTATTGACATAATTCAATAGCTTAGGTGGACTTTCATAATTYACACCCACTCACACACCCACACATACATAGAATCCTCCCGGAAGATTCTAGCAATGAAGAAGTAGGACACAGGCTTTCTTGCTCTCCTCCCCCTGAGTGTCAGGCACTTATAGTAGCAAACCTATAAAAAGAAGCGTCTGTAATAACTCGGAGTCCGGACACCCCCTGAAAGCTCTCCAACATTTTTGTCAGGGGTGATCATAACGACAACGTACCAAGATATGGACATCAGAAACGGTAAACTAGTTAAGCAAATAATAACAATGTTAAATTGATTATAAAAAAATAAAACATAAAAAAAAGGAATTTAAACTAGGCTTTAGCATTTTTAGAAAAGGGTAACCTATATTCCTTTAAAGGACAAACATGCTAAATTAGAGCGATGTCCTTTACAAAATTCCAATAACAATACTTAAAATTTAATAATGAAGTGCTKCTCCTGTAAGAAGTTGTCATGGTGCATTAAACCCATGTGTTCATAATTAGCAATGCTCCAGGTTTGTAATTTCTCTTTCACTAAACTCTAACCTAGTTGACGTCATAGTCATAAAAACCTCCATTCACACACATCTGCTTGCCCTAAATTACATATACTACATGTATGTATCACGGCTTTGTATTTTGCTCTCATAATAKCKCATATCAATCGTAGCTCCCCAAACTGTAATACAAACATTAATATATTCATTACACTGACAATGTAATACAAAATGTGGGCGTAAACATCACACAGTAGAGAAACTATAACTACAAGGACACACACACAYGGGCACCATTGAGGCTTTGTCTGTGCTCATCTCTAGAGCATAATGAACTACACAAACCAAGCACTACTTCATTGTTCAACAGTTTAAAAAAATATCATTTTTTCTGGTTCTGTACTTCTGAATGCCATTTGTGTTATTAGTTTTCAACTTTCTCATTTCTAAAACAGCCATATCGCAGTACAAATCCCARAGTAGTGGAAAATCCCAGAGTACTGAAAAAGTACTTTTTTTTTTTTTTAATTGTGTAAAAAATAAAACCAATCATGAATGAGCGTGAGTGGAGATCACTTATACACTTGGTGAAATTAAATCATACAGTAACAAACATCATCGATAGAAATCAGCTGTGGTGAAAATGAGAGCGTTTCCATACACACAGTAAAGCAAGAACTCACATGCTTGAGACAAAGCAGCTGTGTGGCCATAAGATAACCGTACTGTATGTTAGTGAGTATGTTAGTAAGTCTTATGATCTGGGGTAGCTTCAGTTAGTCAGGTCTAGGCTCGACAACATTATGCGGCAATAAAATGAAGTCAGACGATAACCTGAATGTACCGAATAAACAGGTTATCACATCTATTTAGAACAAAAATGAGAAAAAATCTGAAAGAGTGCTTCTCGGAGCATAAGAAATCATTTTCACACATGAAGTCCTTTCCCCATCAAAAGTCTTTGGAAAATGTTATGGAGTGCTAATATGAAAATATTATTTTCATATTAATGGAAATGGAATATTGTAACTTAAAAATGACACATTTAATTATTAATAAGATTTAAAGTATGTATGGTTTTATATCTCAATTGTGTTGAGATTTTAATATTGGTGAAAAAATAAAAGAAAACATATAGTAGCTTTTTTTGTTTGTTAGTTTGTTTGCTATAATAATATTAGTATAATATTAGTATATTTTATTTCAAATTTACTACAATTATTCGTGTTTATTTATAATGATTTATTTTATTTCTATTTCATTTTTTTTACACATTTTATTTTTTTCTTATATTTTCCACCCAACTCATACGTAATATATAAATTTTTCAATGTTTACATTACTTATTTTGAAGCTATTTTTCATCATCATCATTCACTTGTTGCTACTTTCTATAGTCTACTTCATGTTTAATGCATTGCCTTAAAAAAAAACAAAAAAAAAACAAGGTTATAAAATATTACAATAAATACCAGAGAGACTCTGTGGATAGGATTTCTGCGACACAAAGCACTGCTCTAAAAGTTTCTCAAGGTTTAACAGCTTATTACATGAATCAGAAAAATGACAGCTTTGAGCATTGACTGTAATCTTGTGATAGTGTCTACAGATCTCTACACTCTGCCACGGCTCCCTAAACCCAGCATCTTGTCCGATGCATCTCGCAGCAGTAACTGGATTTCAGGAGATTTCAGTGTTGATGTCTTGTTATTGTTGTCCTCCTTTAGTGTACGGACTTCCAACTCTCACTCCTGACACATGAAGCAGAAGACTGATCAGCTGTCCCCTCCGCCGCCCCTCCCCACCTCCCCCACTTCTGAGTCCTCTGAATTGCTTGCTCCATCTTCTCCCCTCAGTCTATAAGTCTCCCCTTTCCTCTCCTCGGGTAAAAATAGATAACGATGCTAACAGATGTATCACGCTTTCCTCACAAGCTCTCCAATGGAAGACGTTTCTGGAAAGAATGCCTGATAGGTTCCATGAGGTTGTAAAACGTAGGATACCGCCACAGAAACGAACAAGATCCAAGGGGCAACCTAAATATAGGACACTGTCAAAATGGTAAAATAATCAATATACGCTTAAAGAATCTTAAGATGGGGAGAAGAAAAAAGCTGAGTTCCTTGTTAAACTGGGGCAGTGTAGATGGGGAGGATGACATTTCGAAATATCAGCCAGTCACGGAGCAAGGTGTCAAACCCACTACTCTACTAGAGGAGCGAAAACTTTCACAATAAAAAGACACAGACTTGAGATTGGCATATATAATGTAGAAATAGTAATGCCAATGCAAAGACCTATTATACAAATAAGCCACTATTTACTTCAAACACACACACACACACACACACACACACATCAGAAGAAGTAAGACACACTTACCGTTCGCAGGAACTGGATCTCCTCGTCCCCTCCCTCTCCATCGGCCATCCTGCTCCCAACGTTAGCAGCAGCTCCTCAAGAGAAATCACAAAAATCCTTCCAGTGTTTTTTTTTTTCTTTTTTTTTTTTAACTCTCTCTCTCTCTCTCTCTCTCTCTTCACAGAATCTACCTTTCTCTCCCCGCTCTCTCACACACTCTCTCTCTCAGCTTTGTGTGTAGGTGTGTTGGAGGACACCATGTGTCCTGTGGCTCTCACGGTGGCGTGGGAGAGAGTGACAGCCAATTCACTGACTCCTCTAGTCTCTTTCTTTCTTTTCTCTCAAAGCCTGTCCATATTTGTATAACTGAGCCACCCCTTCTCTAAACCTGGTCCTCCCTCAGGGTCTGGTGGCCTATAAAAGGCATGTGTGTGTGTGTGTGTGCGCGCGTGTGTGTGTGTGTGTCTGAAATGAAATGTGCATGCATATGTCTATGCGTATGTCTATGCATGTGAGAGCTTTAAATAGTGATAAGAGACGTAAATTCAATTATATAACTGATTTGTGGACCAAAAACTCAATCGAGTTCTATGAAATATCAATAATACATGAGATTGCAGTGAAAATACTGAAGCATCAGAATGTTCTATGCTATGATTCTCTTTCTGAATAACAGATGTCCATTACCCTTATGTTTGACTGATATCTCACATTATACTGTAATATTTAGTCTGAGAATGTGCAGTACAATAAAAAAAAACTATTGACTGTGCACCTCATGAATTCATAAAATATGTAATGAAGGAATCACTTTGTGTAGGCAGGGTGGCGTGACGAGGCAAACTTACCATCACCACACCAAAGTTCCAATAAAAGTACAATGAAGAGTTATATTAATTACACCAGTAAACCATAACTTACTTGATAAATCCATTAACATTACAACCATGTACAGTAGCTGCTTGTGTCACCGGGGTGTGGCTCTGGCCCCTGAGGGCATGACGGCACAAGACCTCTAGGAGTGTCCTGTGGRTTACAGCAGGGGACCCCTATGGTTTGGACCTTTTTTTTTATCTAGTGCATTGTAATGGTGCTCGACCAGACCGAGATCTGGAGAGTTTGGTGTACTGGGTGTCCTGGTGCCAGGGTTTACGTTATTCATTGGTTTGTGCTAATTTAGCTTTTCTGTGGGACAGCTGCTGCCGTGGATGGTCATGACCTTACTGTATATAACTGGTCATTTGTATTTCTCATTTATTTTTATTTACTGAAGAACTACAATTTTTCTTTCAGATTATTTTGCGGGATGTCCATGAGATGAGTAAACCTCTGTATTTGTTTTCTCACTTGAATATAATGAGCAAAAAAATTAATAAAAAAAACTTATCATGTTAGAAAGAAATCTGAAAGTCCAAAATGATCTGTCTTGAAAACT
>QMIH01001972.1:18345-45094 GCA_003987875.1 Clarias batrachus
AGTTTCTCATCTCTAATCAATTTCCTTTTAACTGGAGCTATATTATCTAAGGTATAACGAAATGTTGACTCTAAATRTTYAGTCACCTGATCGAGTTCTGTGGAGTCAGATGGCGAGCCAATCAAAGTTGATAACTCTGGGAGATTACTGATAAAGCTCTGTGTGGTATTTCATGTGAATGTACATTTAATGTGGTAGTGCGGAGCTGTGTGTACATTATTACTATAACACACTTTAATTGAGACAACACAGTGGTCTGAGATAGCTTCAGACTGTGGAATTGTGGTTATATTTCTTATATTTAATCCCAAGGATAATATTAAATTTAAAGTGTGACCTGCTTTATGAGTGGGTCCTACTAGACTTTGATTTACTGCTACTGAGTCCAGTATGGACATAACTGCTGTTCTCAAGGGGTCTTATGGATTCTCAAAATTAATATTATAGTTTCCAGCAATTAACACTTTGTCTACAGAGACGACCAGGTTTGAGAGGAAATCTGCAAATTCACAGGAAAAATTCAGAGTATGGCCCTGGAAGTCTGTAAATGATAATTAGTGGGATCAACTGAGCTGACTTCATATTTGTAGCTATACTTTTTAAGTTACTATAAAAAACTTCAAATGCATTAAATTTGAGTCCGAGTTTTTGTACGATAGACAGATTATCATTGTAAATAACTGCAATGCCTCTTCCTCTACCAAAATTGTTACCAATAAGTTATTGTTAATTAAACTATCACAGACCAGGAGTTTGATATATTGTGTTATTATTTATTTATTATTAATTTATTATTTATTTATACATTATTAATATATTAATTTATTAATTTATTTAGTATTATTAAACTATTAACAATAACAATAAATAGCTTTAGATGCAAGAGATCTAATATTTAACAGTCCTAGCTTCAGATCAGAGGTGGTTATTCTGCCTGTGCGCGCTACTTCTGCGTTTGGGTTTACCGTCCACGTTACAAGGGCTAACTGTTAAGTCTTCTGGTCCACCTCCGGTAACCGTGACTGAATGACTGAGCCATCAGTAGTGAACATAGTGGATTACGCGCACCTCTGTGATGTGGTTAATCGGCATGCCAAGCTGATCAAGCAGCTTCGCGGTGAGATCGCGACCCTCCATGGCAGGGTCCAAGACATCGCGGAGGTCGCGGAGCTGCGGCAGGAGAACTCCACACTCCGGGAGGCCGGTTAGCCCACCGCCCGTCATAGCGGCTGCCCCCGCCCCACCTTCTTCTCCTGATATTTTCTTGGCTTTACCGGATAAATGGGATGTCATGGATGGGAAATTTTGTGTTTTTCTCACCGCACTGGATCTTGTCTTTGAGTTTAATGCCACCAAGTACTCCACAGACCGCTTGCACATTGCCCTCCTCATCTCGTTGTTATCCAGGCCACGGCGGTTCTTCGAGCAGACTCAGACACAGCTTATTCCTAAGGAGAATTCACTCGTCAGCTAAAACTTACATTCAAACATCCTGCTACTGAGTTGGTGACCGACACCAAGCTTTATCATCTGTGGCAAGGAGAGTCGTCCGTGAGCCGATACACCGCAGACTTCCGAACCCTCGCCGTCCAGACCACCTGGGGAGATGCTGCCCTCTAGATGGCCTAATACAAGGGGCTGGCGTTTCGCATCAAAGACGAGCTTGCCGGGCAGGAGCTGCTGGTGACACTGGAGGGTTTAATCCAACTCGCCCTCTGAATAGATCAATGCCTGCTCTCCCGTCCGCGACCAGCCCCACGTACCCTGCCACCAGCTACACCATCGTCATATCAGACCACGCCTCACACCCCAACCTTCTTCTCTCACCCGAGGCTCGCTCCACTTTCACCACCGCCACTACTGGACCAGTCAGATCTCCACTGCCCGCCGTGGTCGACACCGGAGCCGGGGAACCCATGCAACTAGGACGCACCAACTTAACCGCTGCAGAATGGGAACGCCGCTTGAAAGAGGGACTCTGCAGGTATTGTGGATCAGCGGCACACCACCGAGCCATCTGCCCTCTTCGCCCGGGTAACACGCAGGCCAAACCACAACCAATGTTACCCATCTCACGGGTCAGGTACACCTCCAGTTTGCCCACACACGGGTCAGAAGTGCCGCGTTCATTCATTGACTCTTCTTACACCAAGGAACTGGGGTTGAAAGTCAAGGTATTATCCCAGCCTGTTCAGATCACCTCTGTAGACGTTCGGCCCCTCTCCTCCAGTCCCATCATCTCCCATACCCAACCTATCACTGTCACGATTAACAAACATCAGGAACAGATCCAGTTCTACCTCACCTCCATCTCCTCTCCTCCCATCATCCTTGGACACCCTTGGATGAAGTGTTCTGTAAGAGACGCGCCACCCACCTGCCTCCTCATCGACCCCCATGACCTGGCGATCAACCTTCAGTGATCCAGACCCCTCTGATCTCTGGACCTGTCTAACCCGTCCTGGAGTCATGCTTCTGGTTGGAGATCTCGTCGCATGGATGCCCCATGTGGTCTGCCTGGGATACGCGTTGTGGTTGGGGATGGTTTCCACGAAGATTGTTCTGTCCTCAACTGATGCTAACAGCTGTTCTCTGGAGACCTGTGACTTCAGTTGTTCGATAGCTCAGGACTGGAATTTCCTACAGTCTACCTGAGCCTCCAGGAACAAATTGGACTCCATTTAATTTAAACATTATACTGAACTTCCAGTGTTACACAGTATTATGCTGATCAATCCCTGCTATCCGTTATCACCCAAATGAGGATGGGTTCCCTGTTGAGTCTGGTTTCTCTCAAGGTTTCTTCCTATTACCATCCCAGGGAGTTTTTCCTTGCCACCGTCGCCCTCGGCTTGCTCATCAGGGACAATCTTATCATTTTGATTCATACACATTCACATTTTATACAAACTTACTTCTTTAGATTATGTAAAGCTGCTTTGCGACAATGTCAATTGTTAAAAGCACTATACAAATAAAATTTTATTGAATTGAATGTAGATATACTGGAGTACAAGGTTATGGAATGAATTATGCATATCCCAGATTAAAGAGATGTGTCTTGATTTTACTTTTAAACTGGTAGACTGTGTCTGAGCCCCAAACACTGTCTGTAAGGCTATTCCAAAGTTTAGGAGCTAAATATGAGAACGCAGATCACACATCACAGAAACAACTGAAACAAAGATCTAAAAGCAGTTTAGCAGCAAGCTTTGTGAAAACTAATATTTGTGTCATTCTCAAAACCTTTGGCCACGACTGTAGATTTATTATATAGTTTTTGCAGATTAATCTGATGATGACTGTGGTACACCCAATTTTTCTGATGCACACCCAGAGTTTTCTGGCTACATGAGGGTTACACATGATAAAATATAAAGACTCACTGTGTTAACATTTATTCGCAAAATCTGGATCATCGAAGTTTGGAGCATAAACATTTACCAACAAAACCTTGGTCGGAATTAGTTTGCCTGTAACAATAAGATACCTGCCATTTCTGTCAACAGTTATATGATTAGCTGAAAAGTGTATCTTTTTGTTTACTATTATGGCCACACCCTGGGATTTAGAATTAAAATTAGAATGAAAATGAATGACCTACCCAGGGACGGAGAAGCCTATGTTGATCCTTCACTTGATGGTGTGTTTCTTGCAAAAACACTATATCAGCATGTAAACATTTCAGGTGATTAAATACCCTAGATCTTTTAAAAGGGTTACTCATATCTCTGATGTTCCAGGTAAGAAAACTAGTAGGTGTACTCCTCTCAGCTAAACTTGGGCCTACATAGGAATTAGCCATTTATCCAAAAATATGTAAAATGATTAAGATTCGCAAAGAGCCAGAAGGATGACACCCCCTCCCCACCATGCCCCACACACACACACACACACACACACACACACACACACACACACACACACACACACAGACACACAGACACACACACACAAAACACATATCTAGAGTCTCCATCCTAACATAAACTCTATGAGTCAGCAAAATTAATTAACTAAAAAAATTAAGTCGCTCTCACAGTAACTGTGACCATGACTCTGAGAGTGAGGCCCCCACAAAAAATAAAACTAATAATAGTAAATAAAATAAAATATTTAATAGTACATAAAACTAAAATGATGCTCCAATGGAAGTCTTCTAATCCCCAGCTTACAAGAATGTATATCTCAAGCTTCAGTGCACCCGTGTCAATCACAGAAACTGCCAGTGTGTCAGTGTGGGTCAGTGTGTAGCGGCGAATCATGCAGCTGTCGCCATGACCTCTGGATTAGGCCTCAGTTGTGACTGCGTTGTGGTACAGGTTTTGCAGTTTTTACCGGACATTATAACCACATTTAAAGATGAATATAGAAACAAAACTGTTAACAGGAAGGACTAAAAGTAAAATAAAAACTTCAAAGTTCTTAATAACAATTTTAACAATAATCCTCCGGAGCCTCCTAATCCATGCCCTACTCTATTATGTGCTCAACAACGCCCCAAAGGAATATAATGTTAAAATAACATGAATGTCAACATGAATGGGGATACAGATAAAAGTAACTGAGGAATAGACTTTAATGTCCTAGAGGCTGTATATGGCCTACTGAGATCACAAATATACTCTGCGGAAATAACTGTTGTGCACAGTTTAGTATTTAATATACTACTGTTGACCTATAAGGCACTAGATGGTTTCACTCCACAGTATCTGAATGAACTACTAGTGTTTTATTATCCACCATGCCTAGGTCACACATATATCACATATTCCCTCTCCACAAATATGACTTGTATAGGAGATTTGCAAGAAAAAAGCCAGAGTTTCTAAGCTTTGCAAAAATGCATCTTGAAGATCCTGAGGCCACATGGAAAAAGGTGTTGTGGTCAGATGAGAATTAAATTAAAGCTTGGTGTGTTTTTGTGTGTGCGTGTGTGTGGGTGTGCATGTGCATGCATTTGTTTGTGCCCATGTTCTGGGGAATTTATGGGGTGGATTTGCRTGAGAAAKGCGGAGGTGATACACCTCATCTGACAGATCTGATAATTCTGCTGAATGGTTTTTAAAGAATCATGCCTGTGAAACTTTGTGTTACTATGACAGAGGTCAATTTATAAAGAAATTGTGACAATAGTATTATAATGGTGTAACAGGTTTGACGCATGGGCAGACATGCGACATGAGGCACAGTCATGAGGCAAGTTCTTAGGAAAAAGCGCAATTTTATTTAGAAAAAAAACATTGAAATGAATGAGAGATTAGATATAGGTATTGTGCACATTCGGCAAAGTACCAAGACTGTGATATCTTCTCTCTCTTCCAAATGACTTTGAAGATCCTCCATAACTGATGCAGAGGCTTGGGGTAGTGCTTGTAAACTTTGTAATATGTTCCACTTGGTCGAGGACATAACCTTGTTCTTGCTCTCTTCCTGGATCCTCTCTAATTAGGGGTTCCCTCAGGTCAAAGTATGCTGTTTCTTGGGGTCTTGTGATGTACTTGCACACAAATAAACTCTGTTGGGATCACTCAAGGTGTCATATAGGTAACTAGAGAAAGCTTGATCACCTTTTATTTACCAACATGAATGGGGGGGCGGGGGGGGGCTCGATAAAAGAGACTGAAAACTAGATCTTAATGGCCTAGAGGCTGTATATGGCCTGCTAAGATCACAAATATACTTATATAATTTTTTKGGGGAAAAAAGGAGGCCAAGAATGGATAACCACCAAGGAAAACCACAATGGATATACACAGGGGGYGAAGTACTGTAAATGACACAATATATACAGAAAAAGTCCTCCCCTTTAAGTATGAGATAAACCATGCTAAAAACTCACTCAAGTCATTTTAGAAGAATATCGTAATCAACAGTATCAAATGTGATATGAATCAGTGGACAGAAAAATGTCATTTGTAATCTTCAGTGCAGTCCACCAGATTGAAATGCGTCTAAAATATTAAAAGTATCCAGGTGTGAAGTAAACCAAAGATTGCAACTTTTTACAAAACCATTAAATGAATGAGAGTTTAGAGATGGGGTCAAGATGAGGGCCTTATTTAGTATTTAAAATAATACTATTGATCGATGAAGCACTAAATGGTTTCACTCCACAGTACCTAAGTGAACTGCTAGTGTTTTATGAGCCACCATGCCTACTTGTTTTTTTTGACATTACCTTGACCTCTATTTGACACTGCACCTGTTGCAATGCTATAACAGCACTTATATTTCTATGGGGAAAAAAACAAACACTTTTTTTGGTTCATTTTTATTTAGACATTGAAAATACTTTTTGCAAATATTGACAGTCTGAAATTGAAACCATGAAGACCATCCCAGAAGTTCATTTAGAGTTATCAGCCCCAGAAATCCCCTGAGATTTACACCATCTCAGAGCCATTATGAAGGCTTTACAGAGCATGTGTAGCAGACATCTCGACATCAACTGTTGCAAGGAGATTAATGCATATTTTGAAAGCCGTCAGTGTTGTTTTACAATGTATTAAGAAATAAAAATCGGGAAAGACCACTGAATTAGAAATTATATCCAAACTGAATTTATATCCTGACTGGCTGTATAAAATACTTTTAATTCATCTTTTAATTTTCTGTGTGCCTAATTTAGCAAGAACTCTGACTTAAAAACGCATCAGTTTTCATCGGTGCAGGGGTCAAACTCATTTTATTTCCATGGGCCATATTTAATCCAATACAATCTCAAGTAAACTAGGAAAGCTACTGCATAATAGCTTGTGAATAACAATAAAGAACACTTGAACAAAACGGATTCCATACAGCAGCATGCCTTCGTTATAGGGTGTAACTGTAATTTCAACCGATTTCTCAGCTTGGTGAGTCCCTCATTGTGTGTGTGTGTGTGTGTGTGTGTGTGTGTGTGTGTGTGTGTGTGTGTGTGTGTGTTTGTGCCCATGTTCTGTGGAAGTTATTGGGTGGATTTGTGTGAAAAAGGCAAAGGTGATACAGCTCATCTGACAGGTCTGACAATGCTGCTGAWTTGTTTTTAAAGTCATATTCGGTTGAGGAGATAACCCTGTTCTTGCTCTCTAAACGACATCCTGAATTTCTCAATGTAGGGGTTCCATTACGTCAAAGGACCATGCTTGTTCTTGGGATCTTATAATGTCCTTGTGTAGCATCGAATATGTTGCTACACCAGATTATGCATTTGATTTATTTAATTTTACTTTATTTGATTCCTTCTCTGGTATTAGTATTTTAGGAGACTGTTATTTGGAAAAGAAGTTTAGGTAAAGGTAACTGTCCCAGCATGCATGTCGGCTGACGTCATGCACGAGTAAGAGGTGAAACTCGCTGTAAAATGCGAAATAGCGGTGGCGCGCGTGTGTGTGTGCGTGCGTGTGCAAAGATGTTAGTGGATTAGCAGCTAGCAATGTGCCAATATAGCCAATATATAAATAGCCAATGTATAAAAGAGTGACGTTTTCTTTTATTCATACCTCGCATAATTCATATATTGTGTGGTAAACAGGCAAAGCAGAGTCAGTGATCCTGATACCAGTGCCTGTTCATTTTTTTATTTTGTTATTCAGAGAGAAGAGAAAGATGTGAAAAAGGAAAAAGGACAACATAAAATCATAATAAATCTCCTGTGGAGAAAAACCAGCTGTGTGAAGAGAAAATTATTGGATTCTAACTAACTAACTAACTAACAAACTAAATAAATAAATACATTAATAAAAAAAGAAGAGAGAAAAACAACACAGAAGAAGATCCACTACACTTTCACTCACATAAACTGTGGTATCTGTTGGGATCACTCAAGGTGTCATGGAGTCAACCTGCCCTTCTCAGTCTGCAAGCAACAGTCAACATTAATAACCCAATACAACCTCAAGCGAAACAGGAAAGCTACTCCATAAAAGCCCATAGAAATGAATAACACTAGAGAATGAATAAAATAAACAGGTCATGCAACAGCATGCATTATTAATAGGATGTAACTGTAAATTTCAGCTGATTTCTCAGCGTGGCAAGTTGTGATTTGAGCAAGGAGTGGCGAGATAATATCCATAACTGTACACATCTGACAATTCTGCTGAAATGTTTTTAACTTATTCAAGCATGAGAAACTTTATTCACTTAAGACAGAGGCTGACTTGTGTGCCAATGTTGACTAATGTGTATTTGTGCCCATGTATGGTAAGTATATACAGCATATATAAAATATATTATTAAGATTTAAAACAGCCAAGAGCTTATAATCAACCCAGATAAGGTAGATAAACCTCTAAAAAAAAACATCCCCAAACCAAAGTTATCTGACTTTGATTCCATGTAAAATATTCTAAATTTCAGGTACATGTGGTACATCGTCTACCATAGTGCTGTTGATTTCTTAAATCTGAGTTAACAAAAGTGGTAAAATTCTTTTATAACATCAGCTCTAGTTGTTTCAGCTACAAGACTTAAATTAATGACCTTCTCTAAAGCAGTAGGTAGACATTGACCTGTGTGGTTTATGAGCTAATTAAATAATTAAAGGCAAAAAAGGATTTAAAAACATTTATATAGAATCCCTTGTATCTGTGTTTTATAACTGTCAGAGAGAAAGCTAATTTAATAATAATAATAATAATAATAATTATTATTATTATTAGCAGAGGTGGAAAGTAACGAATGACATTTACTCGCGTTACTGTAATTGAGTGTTTTTTTTGTGTACTTCGACTATTTAAAGTAGTTTTTAAAATCTGTAATTTTACTTTTACTTAAGTATGTTTTGTTTGAAGTATTGTAATTCGCTACATTTTAAATCATATTCGCTACTGAGTAAAACAAATCAATGAAAATGCAAAAAATATTCTGCTTTGTATAAATGCTTTGTTGCGCTCGCGTGTGTGTCTCGTGTCCTGGTCGTGTGCCGCTCCAGATTCCACTCCAGGTTTTCTGACTGTTTCCCCACATCGGCATCTACCTGACCTTCCACACGGCCGCTTCCGCCCTGAGAGTGACGTCATCAACCAGCGCCACCATATATAAACCGGAGAGAGACGGTTTAACAGGCATACCAGGTTGACCTGCTGAATAACTTGAGCACCAGAGGGGTTATCGATGAAAGGGCGTTTTAGAATTATGCCAAGCCAGCCCTTCGCGCCACCAAGCAGACGGTCTCGCTATCGGCCGCTCTATGGCTGATATGGGCTCTACAGAGAGACATCTGTAGGTTAATTTTATTCTGTGTTTTTTATTTATTTATTTATTTGTCTCACGCCTTGTGGGAACGAGACCTGGTTGGGACTGGGTGGCCGACAGTCCTGACTGTTGAGCACAGCGGGGAAGAAACCTCTTGAAACCTATTGATGACGATACTAAAGGTGTCACCAAACATGCCGGAAAGTGAGATAGGGGCATCAAGGAGGAAAGTGCGATTCTTGTCCATGGTGGCCGATCTGGGTCATCCTCGTTGAGATGCTGCAGTAGCTGGAGTTTGTAAGGGTGCCATTTGTGAGTAGCTAATATCCGCCGAAGGGATGTTCGACTAATGCCACTCTCCAGTGACATGCGGCGAGTGCTACGCTGTGGGCTCTTGCTGAATGAAGCTAGGACAGCAACTGATGTTTGTTCATTAGTGACAGTTKTCATGCGTCCACATTTTGGCAAATCCAACACTGAACCAATTTCACGAAACTTAGCAAGCAGTTTGCTAACTGTAGCATGGGAGATGGGTGGTCTCGTAGGGTGTCTTGCATTGAAATCTGCTGCAATGACCCCGTTACTGCGTTCACCAGATATCAACACAATTTCAATCCGCTCATCACGTGTTAACCTCTTCAACATGTCAATGGCTGTGAACAAAGAGTAACTTGTAAATAACTCATGAAAGAATAAAGTTACGTTAAAACCCATTAAAAGCACACCATTGTTTTTCTTGTGAAATTCCTAATAAGTTTGATGTGTCACATGACCCTCTTCTTATTGAAAATACAAAAGTTGGAACCAAGATGGCCGACTTCAAAATGGCCACCATGGTCACCACCCATCTTGAAAAGTCACATATACTAATGTGCCACAAACAGGACGTTAATATCACCAACCATTCCCATTTTATTAAGGTGTATCCATATAAATGGCGCACCCTGTAGATGTAACAATCAAGGTACTAAAGGATTTTGAAGAAAATCGGCGATTGGTCTGAAAACATACCCACCCTGCCAGAAAGACTTTTATGGACAAAAGGGGGTATCAAATACAAGACTGGCTGGACAAGTGGAAATGACTCCAAAAATGTCCTACAGAGGACGAATACTTATTATAAACAACCTAGTTGCGTCTTCTTTGTGGCACGAAGTGGCATGTGTAGACCCTCAGTTGGAGGTTATGGCAAAAAATTCAGTCAATTCTTATAGACTTCTTCTGGGACAAACTGGCTGACAAGGAATATTTTATATTTACCCAAAGATGAAAAGGGACAAGATTTAATCCATATTCAGAGTAGTTTCACCGCCTTTCGTTTAGAGTTTTTACGGGAACCTCATCTTGGTTTATCTGGAATGCAATAACCTGGGGAACCTAAAAATGGACAAAACCCTTTTCCTGACAGACCCAAAGAGACTGAATCTATCGAAACTGCTGTCTTTTTATCACAACCTTTTTAATATTTGGAATTTTTTTAAAGTACAGAAACCTCCAAACACTTCATCTTTTACTAGCTTTTAAATGAACCTCTAATCCATGGAGCACGCCTGGACATTGCAAACAACTTCCTCTCTGATTCCCTGATCCATTCTGGTATAACCATCCTAGGAAAACTAGTGGATCTAGCGGGAGCAAACTCTCAAAACTCTGAAAAAGCGGTGGAAAGGAGGTACCAGGTGAAGTCCTTCTCCATGTGAACACCCAGGAATTTGATGCTTTCGACGATCTTCACAGAGGAGCCGTTGATGTTCAGCAGAGAATGGTCGCTTTGTGTCCTCCTAAAGTCAACAACCATCTCTTTTGTCTTGTCAACATTCAGTCAGGTTGTTGTCTTTACACCAGTCCTCCGTTAGCCTCTGCACTTCCTCTCTGTACGCTGACTCATCGTTCTTGCTAATGAGACCCATCACGGTCATGTCATCAGTAAACTTGATGATGTGATTCGAACTGCGTGTCGCTACACAGTCGTGAGTCAGCAGAGTGAAGAGCAGGGGACTCAACGATTAGGACGGTAAGCAAACTGCAGTGGGTCCAGTGAGGGGGGAAGCATGTGTCTCATGACAAGCCACTCGAAGCATTTCATGATGGTGGGTGTAAGTGCAACAGACGATAGTTATTGAGACAGGACACAGAAGACTTCTTCGGCACGGGGACGATGGTGGTGGCCTTGAAGCACGTGGGAATAATGGCTCTGCTCAAAGAGGTGTTGAWGATGTCGGTGAGAACATCTGCCAGCTGTTCTGCACATTCTCTKAGYACTCTGCCAGGGATATTGTCTGGTCCAGCAGCTTTACATGGGTTGACTCTGCATAGAGTTTTCCTCACATCAGCTCTAGTGAGACACAGCACGTGGTCGTTCGGAGGAGGGGTGGAGCAGAGATGGCTCCTGCTAGCCAGGTTTTCACCTGMTTCAGAACTGGTTTTTAATGCCTGACGATTGGCTTGGATGCTGGAATTAGCATAACAGAGATGTGTTCTGAGTAGCCGAGGTGGGGGCAGGGCTCTGCCCGATATGCACTAGGGATGTTTGTGTAAACAAAATCCATCATGTTTTCCCCTCTCGTTGCAAAGTCCACATATTGATATAATCTAAGAAGCACTGACTTGAGATTTGTGTGGTTCAAATTTCCAGCAACAATGAACAGTCCATCTGAGTATGTTCTATGTTAACCAAACGCTGAGAGATAGAACTACTAGGTAAATATGTACCTGGCTGTGGTGAAACAGCTGGTTGCAGTCGCACCTGTGSTGATTGGATTTGGAGAGAATGAGGATTAGAGGGATCAAGGACTAATGGGACAACAGAAGGCTGGACCATAGTATTTACTTGCAATTGTGATGCATCATGCGTCTACATATGTTGGGGTGGACGACGTAATAATGAAGGTGGGTGATGCAGAGAATTAGGCCTCAATGGAAGCGGTGAAGGAGCAGCTAATGAATGACCTTACATTTAGATTTCTGTTCAACATTCTTAATACATGCACACTATTCCTGAACAATAGGTGGATGAGCAAGGTCATTTTCATCTTCAGAAACATCATCAAACATCATCTGATAAATGAGAATGGTTAGAAGAAACTGTTAACTGTAACATTCTAGACATGATCTCACCAAGCATATCCTTAAGTCCAAGTACTGTATTTCTTGTATAACATCCATGTTGAACAAGTCACGTTGGGATCGCCTTGAGCAGATGAGCAAGGAACAGATYTTGTGGGACGTGAATTTCCATTGTCTATTTGATGATGCTCACTTATGACAAGTGTTGATAAAGATGGGGAAGGAGCATGTTCTCGTACCATACAGTCTGCAAAATGGGCAGGAATTGTTCTAGTTCTTACATTACGCCAGTCTGCAGGTCTTGCATGATAATCCATTCCACCAAATTTCTACATCCGGCTCGAAGGACCATTTTCTTAGATGTTAAATATCCAGAGTTTGTGGGAATTGTAGAAACTTTGTGGTGTGTCTGATTAAAACACTGGAAACCACAGTTCTTTGCTTTCCTTTATTACTTTAAGTCACTGAATACTTAAACAGTTCTTAAACAGTTCACATGAAGCTTAGGGAATCACATGATGCAAATCACAAGATGTAAATAGGCAGATGTTAAGATGGACATGAATAACAGGATGAAAGGAACAGGATAATGTGAAAGTTGTGCAGGATGTTCTTTAGTTCTTTAGTTCTTTAGTCACTATAAACAAAGAAGAAATCAAACTCATACAATAATCACCAACAAACATTATAAATATGAAACTATATTAAATCCAGTTCAAATAAATAAAATAAACAAATATAAACCATACAATTAACAAACCAAACTTACTTAACAAATCCTTAGAACTGGACGCAAAGGACCTGGTTGGGTGTCCACTCAACCACCCACACCTCACCGCTACAAAAGAGGCCAAACAAAGGAAATTAGGTCTATTTATAGACCTTGACCCAAGGGGGTATGGATAATGCAGTGCATCGTATGTAGTTTACTAGGGATTGTGGGAAATGCAGTACAATAAAAATTAAAGGCCAAATGAGTAAATTCACAACAAGCCACCCCAGCATAAAAAAATCACAGGCCGAATCCTCCTGGAGGAACCGGATTCTGGCTGACCACAAGCCCCAGGTCAGCCACACATGGCCCTCCACCCGCGGGCAGAACCCTGGAGATCAGAATTTTTGGACTCACAGGCTGAATCCTCCTGGAGGATGAATCCCCTGAGTGGAATGTGAGGACCTGACCTGACCGTTTACCTCTTAATAGTTTCATGCCCTGTTGAACTCTTTCTTCAAAGTTCTTTTCAACTTTCCCTTACGGTACTTGTTCGCTATCGGTCTCGTGCCGGTATTTAGCCTTATGTGGAGTTTACCACCCGCTTTGGCCTGTATTCCCAAACAACCCAGTCGAAGTAGAAGGGACCCACCGACACCCATACACAACGACAGCAGGGCATGGAAACCTCCAATTGCGAACAGAAATCCGATCGATGGGTATTGCAACCCTCAGACAGGAGTAGTCCCGGGAGGGACCCATGTGCGTTTGAAGTGTCGATGATCAATATGTCCTGCAATTAACATGACCTCTCTCAGCTGGCTGCGTTCTTCATCGACGCACGAGCAGAGTGATCCACCACTAAGAGTTGTTAGTTTTGTTTGGGGTTTACAAAGCCATCGACCACCAAAGAGCAACAGTGTGTAAAAACCTCAGGGGAGGGTGTCCCAGTTGAACTGAGCATAGAAGTTGTTCAGCTAAAATGAACCCACACTACACTACTGAGTAACGTAACAGGTAACATGGTTATCACTTTTCTTATGTTGTCAATAAACTCAATTATAATGAGCTCTTATAGAATATTAAACAAAATGAGAGAACATTTACAACAGTGTATTTAAAATCAATGCAACAGAAAATAATGACATTTTAAGCTATTCACTTGGTATTGGGGCATCATTTTTGAGGTATAGAACAGAGTTCTGTAAGTTACCTAGTTGACAGCCTTTTTTTTCTCTTTCTTTTTTAAGTAAGAGGCATGGTGGTATAGTGGGTGGCCATGCAGCCAGTCCAGGGTCTACCCCATGTCGTGCCCCACTACTCTTGGATAGGCTCCAGGTTTCCCATGACCCAGTAGTGCTACACACTGATTTTTCTTTTCCTTTAGACTTTTGAAATGAATTTTAAAAAAGATGTTTCTATGTCATGTTTTGTTAGTCTAGTAATTATTTTAAAACCAAACTCTCAACTGCAAAATCTGACACAAAAATGACAAAAATGTCACTTGTAAATTAACAAAAGCATTTAAAATTCAAAGTGGAGCATAGGATGCACATACTTATACTTATCAACCGACATGTAATGTACCCCTAATTATAGAATAATCCTTATATTTGTGAAAAATTATTAATAAACAAATATTTGCATTTTCAGGGTCTTGTTAAAATCATGTCTAAAACTTGGCAACTAGACTTATATGAGTGAGATAAACTGATCACCCATAACATTAAACCATTAAACACATTAATATTAAAACCACCTAGGATTTAGCATCCCCTTGTGCACAAAGGGTATGATGACACAAAACCATTCCCTGATTTGTGTATAAAGAACGGTGGAATGTCTGTGTAGTTTCACTGATTTAGTCCTGCTTGGAAAACTTATTTATGCTTTAATCTTATTAATGATTAGAATTATATAAATATTTTGACTATAATTGTAAGTGGGTGTGTGCATTGGGGGGCTCTGACATAAAGGASGGCAACTCTGGAGTGCATAAAGTTCCATCTGAATTTTGACATACCTGCACAGAGAAGGCAATTCTTGTGAACTGCGGAAAATTCTCAATCCCCACCAAGGTTCATGCAAAATATCTACCATGCCTTGCAACTATGAAACTATTCACCCCCTTTACCATGTCCACATTTTGCACCACTACTCTTACTGAAAAGTAAAATAAATTGAATCATGATGCTATGCATGTTATGAATCCACTCAAAATAGCCCATCTTCTGGGGAAATCAATATAGATTTTTATACAAAAGTTGTAATTGTTAAATTATTCAACCTGGAGCATAATTAAATGCATTATTTATAAATTACAATTAAACATAATCCAACACATGAAAGGACCTTCCAACAGTTACCTACTGATTAATTGATCAAATAAGGCTAAATGGGAAAAGTGTTTCACTATGATGCGGATACTATACTATACTGTTGCATTACTTTCCATATAAAGTGTGTGTGTTTAGGTGCCAACGGTGCCTGTGGTGTGTTCAGCAGGCATCTCCAGCGTCATGACGGGTACACACGGTTTTCCGAAGGGACCGCAGAACCTCCGCCTGCTCGATGTCATCACCTACATTGCCGCAGTGTCTGGCTCCACCTGGTGTATGTACAGTAAAAGCACATCACAGGCTCAAACCCATTTTCATACTACTGTACTATATACATTTCACACAATTATGTGATAAACAAGCTACATTTGACCATTTATATATCCTGAAATGGTTCAGTAAACTAAACTAAAATGTTTTGATAATGTAAACAATAATGTCTGAATGGATGCATAATTAACTTTAAATTGCTGGATTTTTTGTGTGTCAGGTACAATTTAAAAAATCTGATAAATGATAGATTCTTCTCAGAAGGAGAAGCACAGTCAGTCTCTTCTCTCCTATACAGCTATATTTTTATCATTTTGAGCTGCAGAACAGAGACGGCTACTTCGTCTCATTCATCGATAACTGGGGACACAACTTGTCCTTGGAAAGGTCTACTTTAAGGTAAGTTAAGTTAAGCCTTTATTTGTCACATGTTCATTATAGCACAGTGAAATTCCTTCTTCGCATATTCCAGTGTAACTGGGGTCAGAGCACAGGGTCAGTCATTATACAACGCCCCTGGAGCAGTTAGGGTTAAGGGCCTTGCTCAAGGGCCCAACAATGGCAACCTGGCTGAGCTGGGAATCGAACCGCCGATCTTCTGATCAGTAACTCAGTGCCTGATATCACGTAACACCCAGTTTCCTTTCCCATGAAAGTAAAAGTTTACAAATGTTTAAGTCGTTAAGAAAGTTGATGTCTCCTTCCCGGTGAAAGTAAAAGTTTAAGTCATTAAACAAATTGACAGAATAACACACAATTAAAGTTTCCTAAACTTTCTATAAAAGCATAACAGAAAATTAAATTTATGTTAGAATAAACTACATTATCATAGTGTCTGTGTCTGGAATAGCAATTTCTTATGCATTAATAACACATGAATCATTTCCTTATTCCTCTGACTTAAATATTGCACAATCAGTACAAATCATCTTTTTTTACAAAAATCATTTTTACCTGGTTTGCTTGTTCCTGTTCCTGTCGCATTAAAGTTATCTATTTTACAAAATTAACTTTTTAGAAAACTAAATTTGCTTCACTTCACACCCCGGGAGATACATGCCCCCCACCCATCACCACCACACCCCACACTGCCCCCCTCCCATCCGCAGCCCCCACCAACAGCCACTCTGACATGTTATAAATGCAGAGAGATGGTCAACTTGGCACACATCCAAGTGAAGGCCTTCACTTTTACCAAGTCTCCAAAGAATCTCATAATTGACTCTGAGACCATAGTTTTTCTAAACGGTAAGAAGAATCACTTTTCCCTGTTTGTCTTTTGCATAATTATATTTTTTGTTTATTTCCTATTTAGAAGCGGTATCAGAAGAGGAAGCTGATGCCCGAGTAGAGTGATATAACCCTATCCCATCTCAACTATTTCCAAACAACCCTGGTATGAATTTGTTCCATCATTCTAACCTACTTTTGACCAAAATAATACATTGTAATGACGTCTATTTTACTCATAATAATATATTTTGTTCTAGTTATACCTGATGATATCAAATTTGAAGATATTCTCAGGGACGAGGAATTAAGTGTTTCAGGTGAGCTCATAGCACAATTTGCTTTTATACATATATATTGTCAAGAATCCTTTGAGTGCAAAAACTAAAAAAATTTAATTTTCTTTGTTAGGTTCGAGCAGCGTCAGACATTTCAGTGATGTAGAAGAGCATTTTCGTCCAGACAACCACGCAGCTGATGAAGGACACGGGATTAACGCAGCACTGGATGATTTTCGACATCAAATGTATGTTATGAATGAAAATTTTAATCATCTTAATAACATGTTTTATTATGGTTCATCTGCTGATATTATTTCATTGTTGCATAATAATCTTGAATGGTTGAATAGGTGTGCCATTAGTATTGTAGATTTGTTAAGGAGATTTCATATTAGCTATGGCAGAGAAACGTTCTAACAACACTTGGCAATAAAAAAATCTGAACCGATAATGAGTACACAKCCCTGAACCATTTCCTAACCGCTGTAATCAGTCAGTTAAATGAAAATTTAACACCAACCCACCAAGTGAAATTTCCAGTCAAAATACATTTCAAAATGTACCCAATACACCAATAACACAACAGGACATATTTTTTAAATTGAATTGTAATTTGTTACTGTTGCAAAATAGCGTAAATGATCAACTGTCATCTACGCAGTTAAACCCCGATCGAAACATTGATCTTATCAGTAAAATCACATCGCCAGAAACATCTCAAGAATCATTACCTCCTCCAGATTTGTTTCATGATCTTAATCAAAGTCTTATAATGTTAAATGACAATCTGGTTAACTTATTCAATCACCCCATCAACTTTTCACAAAACTCTGTAACTGATAATCAACACACCCCTGAAACATCAAACCATCAAATAGATGACACTGAAGAGAATGTACCATCCCCTGTTGTTCAAAATCTGCAAATAGATGTTGATGAGGAGAATGTACCATCTCCTGATTTTCAAAATGCACAATTCAGTAACATCAGGGTAATTAATCGTGACAGATTCAATAACACCGAGATTAGAAGGAGAGTGAATTTTTCCTCGATCGCTAATGTTGACAGCTTTGTGGATTTTTCTAATTATGTTTTAGAGATTTGAAACAGTTTGATAGATGGGGTAAATGAAATGATTTCGCCCGAGGATGTTGCCACTGTTGAAATTAGTGGCGATACACTCAATCTGTCATCACATATTCAATTAGTCAACGGGTCCATCGATTTACAGTCTTTTCTGACCATGCTTGAAAATGCAGTTCAACGTAAGCGTGAAATTTTTACGGATGATACTCTTGAATTAGTCATCCAAATAGTTCGGCCACCTCGCGGTGGTACAGGTAAAAGAAAATTGCGTTCAATCTTCAGTTCTAAAGTTGTTCAGAAAAAAAATTAGACATCTGTACATTTTTTACAACAAAAACAACATGTGTTGTCGCTAAGCAAATCCAACAYGATGTTGGGTTAACTGACACAGCGGTAACCTTCGCTGATGTATCAAAATTTGAGACGTCTTTGAACTGAAAAATTGTAATCGTTTACTGTTCTGTCAATAAGGCTGGATACTCTTTTTTTCAAACCAGCAAGACACCGCATGAAAATACATTGTACTTGTTTTTACAAACATGTTCAAAAGGTAATTAACTKGCCAGACTGTTCGAGGTTGTGTASKTCCGAATTTTGTGTTTAGATACATAAAGCAAAGCTTCAGTCGAGCGATGGTGAATATTCATTGTGTTAAAYGGTTTTCTACTGCGGTAACTGCAATAGCGTAACAYGCCAGAACCCTTTTAACCGCAAAAAACACCTGTGTCATGAGAGRAAGTGTAAACTCTGCGGTGAAAAACTTGATCGAGATACTGAACATAGCTGTTTCATACAACCGGGAAAGAAAGAATTGCYAAATGAAAAGTACGTAGTTTATGATTTTGAGCCTAGACAGGAAACAGAAACTCATATAGCTAATTACTTATGCTGTATTGATTTTCACGGAAAGGAGTGTATGTTCGAAGGAGACAGATGTGTCGCTGAGTTTTTTGAGACTTTTCGGTATATACCTTTATAGCACATAATGCTAGAGGGTTCGATTCATACCTTTTGTTAAATCGGTTACAGAAAGAAGGAATAACCCAACATCATTGCGCAAGGCGGTAAAATTCTATGTTTTAGAGATTCCGACTTTCGTCAGTCMTACATCGATAGCCTGTCTTTCTTACCCATGAAGCTTAGCAGCCTCCCTAAAGCCATGGGGTTTTCAGAAAAAAAGAAAGGTTATTTTCCACATTTCTGGAACACCTTAGATCACTAAAACCACGTTGCTCCTTATCCTGAGGCCAAATTTTACAGTGTGGATAACATGATGCCTAAAGACAGAGAAGAGTTTTTCAAGTGGTATGCAACGGTATTTGGCAAAGTCTTTGATTTTAAGAAAGAGATGGCAGAATACTGTGTAAACAACATTGACAACAGACGCGAAAGGCTTTTGAGTTTCTATCACGGTTGTGAAAAGTGTTTTCCCTCCATGAGCCCGCATCCTCTTAGCTCATCTCACACTAGCTTCGGAGATGTCTGTCAAAAATAGATGGAAAAAAAAAACTAGCAAGACGTTCATAATTTATAAGTCACAGTGATGTGAGAACACGCGTGGAATGAACTGAAGAAAACTGAATAAACTTTCTATTCATGACAGAAAACTGTCATAAACTTTCTAAAGGACTTTGATTTTCCGGAAATTTTAAACCCTCGTGATGCCCTTTATGGTGGTCGAACTAACGCGCTTCATTTACATTATGTTGCACAGCCGGGTGAGAGAATCGTCTATTATGATTTCACATCTCTTTACCCATACATAATTAAGACAAAGACGTACCCGATCGGTCACCCAACCATAATTTTCAGCCTCTAGAAAACTCCTTTGGCATTATTAGAGCAAAGGTTTTACCGCCTCGAGGTCTGTGGGCACCTGTTCTTCCCTTTATTCAGAACGTGTGCTGGGCTTCAGCAAAAGCGGTGTAACCACTCAGATCGGGATAGAGCCCTTATTGGGAAATGGGCTTCTATCGAAATTGCAAAAGCTATAGAAAAAGGGTACAAAAATGTAAAAGTCTTTGAAGTTTGGCATTTTGATAACACATCCGACACTCTTTTTGCTGACTACTTTAAAATGTTTCTAAAGACAAAACAGGAAAGTTCAGTATATCCGTCCTGGGTAATTGATGAAAAGACTAAACGCGAATACATCAACAAATACCTGGAAAATGAGGGGATCGAGTTGGATCCGGCATGCATTTCTGTTAATCCAGCTAAAAGATCTGTGGCTAAACTAGCACTAAATTCACTCTGGAGAAAGATGTATCAAAGACCTGACAGGTCGAACACCACTTTAATCAGTGATCCCTCAAAATTTTTAGAGTTCATGTTTTTGGATATGTATAACTTCAATCAGTTCTCTTTTTTAAATGATGATGTTGCGATTGTGCAATGGCGTTATGCAGACGATAGACTGATGCCACCTGGGAATGCTAATGTATTCATCTGCATTTTCACTACAGCATACGCGAGACTTGGGCTCTACAATTTGATTGATCGATTGCAGGAAAGGTGTTTATACACTGATATCGATAGTGTAATTTTTAAAAGTAAGAAAGGTGACTGGATGCCCCCGTTGAGCGATTATTTAGGCGGTTTAACAAGCAAATTAGAAACAAAAACTATACAAAAGTTACAAAACTATAAAAGGTAAAACAACAATGAAAGCTAAAGATATCACTTTAAATTACAACAATTCTGAAGTAGTCAATTTAAAATCACTGACAGACCTGGGGGATAATCATGTAAATGTGGAGGCTCCCTCGTGTCATAGCCCCGCCCCCTCTCTCGTCACAAAGAGTTATCACACTCTCTGTCATCAAGCACACACACTCACTGCTTCTCTCCTCTACTCCTGCTGTGCCTGTTCATCCAAGCGCCAGTGTATCCAATAAAAACTCAATTAAATGCACAAATTAATCCCAAATTGTCTGCTATTGGGTTCACTCCCGTTCAGTCACCCAGGTTTCTGACATAATCGATGACTTGATGGAATCTGTGAGTAAAAAGGTAGAAAAGGCTTTTATTAAATACACACATCATCGCAACCTGTCGGTTATTTATTTGCTTCAGAATCTCTTTTTTTCAAGGCAGGACAACGATCGTAGAACGATCAACCTGAACACCAACTACATGGTTCTTTTCAAAAACCCTAGAGATAAGTTACAGATCAGCGTACTAGCGCGTCAAATGTATCCCGGTTAACAGCAAGTATATTTTAGAATGTTTTCAAGACGCCACTTCTAGACCTTATGGGTATTTATTTGTTGACCTGAAAGCACAAACGCCAGAAGAACTCCGTCTCCGGTCTGGGGTGTTTCCACAAGAGAATTCCGCTGTGTATGTCCCTAAGAAAAAGTCTTTGAAGTATACACTCCACATAAACCGGTATCTACAATGATAGCTCTTTACAAACCTTCAACACCACCATATGACCCTGGGTTTGACGGTGTATAATATACGTTCTTCAACAAACGCTCAGTCATTTTGGAGTATCAGAACAAGAATGACCAAACATTGGTGTAGACTATGCATTTATTCTCAGGCAACTTATAATGTGGGTAAAGTTTACATATTGTACATTAAATATTCAATCAGATTCTTAAAATTATTAAAAACATCAACGTTTTCCCTTTCTAAGTAATTTAGAAACACACACATCGGTTACATAGGTTGAGATGCATAATACATAACTAGTTTTGCAGTCAAAAGCATGACCAAAGCATTTTTTCTAATCATCTACCCGCTGACACAGAAGTTTTTCGTGAACTTTTCGAGTCCGTAAACAACTTCTGAGTCAACCGGAAGATGATTAGGAAAAATGCTCTGGTCACGGACTATCAATTCAACATTTTTTGAAGCACAGTGGTTAGCTCAATCTTCAAGCTTTTCTTGCAGTCAGCATTAACGTAGCACATTTTGTGGTTTCCCATGTGTGTGGCTTGTCAGCTGGCTCGAGGGATGAGTGAAAGGTCCAAAAATCGATCACATCTTCAAAGACTTGTTCACCACAGATTTCTTTTGCTTTCTCTTTCACCTCATTTACAAAAGATTAGCCTCATCTCGCCAATCGCACACAGCAGCTTCAGCAATGCCTTGAATTTTTTCCAGGGATGGCATGTGGTTGATTCCACACAATTTCAGAGCTCTTGATAAAGTGTATTTCATGAAACAGTTTTTTCAGCAATCTGAAGGCGTTCATGTGCACATAGCAGTTGTCAGGATCGAACAAACACGCGTGCTGAAGTTAACTCGGGTGATCAATCGCACATCCGTGACAGTTGTCTTTCAGATCCTGATCAATAACTCTGTCTAACAGCTCTCCTGTCAAAGCACGGATGATTGCTAAAGTGGTGGTAGATAGACAGCCGTCATGTTCATCATCATCATCATCATCATCATCATCAGTTGGCAGATCTGCCAGTCTTAGTTTTATTTCGGATGTTTCTTTGTTTCTTTCCAACTGTAGAAATAATTCATCAATTTGTTTAAAGCAGCATCGAAGCTCTTCCCAGCTAGTTCGGTCATACCTCACGCAACCACTGTGTTTGTTCACTTCTAATCAGTCATCATCAAAAAAAAAACAATGTAGCAGTGCAGCGAAACCTCATTCTTAGCAAAATTTGTTAGTCTCATGTGATACGTGTCCTGTGAAGATGACTTGCTTGTCCATTTACGTTTGAAGGCCTCTGGTGAAAACACATCCAGTTCTATGTAATATTCAAGGTCCTTACACCATTTACGGAACTTTTTCCAATTAATCTGATCAAAAGTTATTCTCTCTGTAGCTTTACTCCAGTGTATGTGTCCTGGAGCTGTCATATTTGAAAGGAAACTGGGTGTTACGTGATATCAGTTACTTTAATCTGATTGGTCAAGAAGACTTTTAGAAGTTGTAAACATCCACCTTCAAAATAGAGGTGGTTGTAAACACCCTTAATGACCCTTACATATGTTGACATAAAAATTAGGTTGACGTTTTGTAGACTCCCACAGGAAGGGAAGACAATCATTTTCTTAATGATTTTAACAAAATGTGAAAACATTTTGCTTTCACGGAAAAGGAGACAACACCAACTGTAGAAACAATAAAGAGACAACTAACCTTAACTTGACCTTGAGCTGTCAAAATGAGTTTGATTTTTTGTATATCCCAGAGGAAAGAGGTAAACATTTTACTTTCACAGGAAAAAAGACAACAAAATTCTTAATGACATAAACAACCGTAGAAACAGTTAACAGACAACTACTCCTTAATGAACCTTCCATATGTCACCTTTGACCTTGAGAGGTCAATATAATTATGATTTCATGATGACCTTTGACCTTTCAGCAATCAATCAAAATTTGACGTTCCTGCACACCAATTCTCTCTCTCTCTCTCGGCCATTTACAAAGTGAAAGTGCACGCACAGTTTTACTTCAGTCAAAAATTCAMAACCACATTCCAGTCWTTCGTGGTCAAATAATGGAACAAATAATTATTCAATGCTGGACACAAACAGCAAAAAAGCATGAYGATTAAAAATTATTTTTWWAAAACCCGAAGTGCTTTGTGTGGATTCATACGACGAATAATTTTTTCGGGCAAAGTTTCTTACATATTCTATTCTGTAAATGTGTCCTGAATCCATGCGTCAACTTAAAAACATTTAGTAACACATTGCACAGCCTTTTACTCCACTTAGAGAAGTAAAATTGTTTATTTTTTATGCTTTTGTTACTGTAAGGATTTCTTGTTTTTTGGTAGACCCCCTTATTCTGCTGTCCCGTCTGGACCCAGGGAACCCCTCAATGAAACACACAACTCAGTGAGACGTTCAAAGTTTATTGTGGAAGACAGAAGTATATATATATATATATATACACATACACACACACACACACACACACACACACACACCAAAGGCACCAAAAGGAGGGTACAGGAGTGGTTACATCTGGTCTGGGAGGTTTCTGAAAGATAAGGTAGAGAGGAAAWGGAGCTTTTGGGAGTTGTTCTTAGTTAGAAGCCTCCAACAGTTTTTTATGATCTAAAAATAGATTAGACTAAGGAACGTGTTTGCTGATAGTGCAGCGTGTCGAGGTCAAAGAAAGAGAGCACTCTGTTCTCATGCACACAGAAAATTGTGAAACACACAAAAATGAAATATTCCCTACAGTTACAGAAGTATAAATAACAAAGTAATAAATAAAGTAACAAATAATAAAGTATAAATTCAGTTAATTATTCAGCAAGTTGGCCCAACAATACCCCAATAATTAAAACACACTAAGAGTACTTAATTTTTTTTTTTTTTTAAGTTAAAACAGTCATTTGCACAAAACGTGAGAATACTGTATATGTTTTATTTAGCTCAAAGGTCAGTAAAATACCTGATTAACACTGAATCATTATTTTTAGCTTCAGGAGAAATCTGTCATAAGCGGCTAAAAATTTAATCTCAGAGTGACACAATTCTGGCCGTACTTTTAGAAGTAAGAGCAATTTATCAACATTCTTGAAATAGGAAATCACTCCTATCTTCACCAAAACTTAGGGGATCTCTGGGAGGTGTCCTAACTGGTTAGGAGTTGTGAGGAAACAGTATTCAGGAGAGACATTTTATTAACACAGAGCTTTATTTATGACACAGAGCTCAAAAAAAGATTCTATTTATTTATTTTTTGACAGATTGTGTGTGGTATGCAAGTGGTCCATTAACATGGCTGACAACATTTCATATGAGCAGTGCTGGAGGATCGGAGGGAACGCGACGCAGTGCGTGGTGTGATTAGAGCAGAGAGGTAAGTGGGTGCTGGGCCATTTTTAGCTTTGTAGGCAAGCATCAGTGATTTGAATTTGTGCAGGGAGCGGAGGAGTGGGGTGGTGTGGGAGAACTTGGAAGGTTGAAAACAAGACGTGCTGCTGCATTCTGGATCAGTTGCAGAGGACGAGTCGTGGACAGAGGCAGGCCAGCCAGTGAGTTGCAGTAGTCCAGTCTTGAAATAACAAGGGACTGAACAAGCACCTGAGTAGCCTGTGAAGAAAGAAATGGGCAGATTCTTCTGATATTGTAAAGAAGAAATCTACAAGAGCGAGTAAGGCTAGCGATGTGTGAGGAAAATGACAGATGATTGTCCAAGGTTACCCCAAGATTGAGGGCAGTGGCTGAAGGAGTGATTTGATTGTTGTCCAGGGATATCACAAGATCTTGACCTGGGGATGAGTCACCAGGAATGAACAACAGTTTGGTTTTACTCAGATTGAGTTTCAGCTGATGAGCTGCCATCCAGGATGAGATGTCTGCCAGACATGCTGAGATCCGGGTGGAAACCTGAGTGCCAGAAGGAGGAAAGGAGAGAATAAGTTGAGTGTCATCTGCATAACAATGGTATGAAAATCCATGCGATCATATGTCCTTACCAAGAGACCGGGTATAGAGGGAGAACAGAAGAGGACCAAGTACTGAGCCCTGCGGGACACCAGTAGAGAGTCTACATGGGGCAGATGTAGATCCCCTCCATGTCACCTCATATGACCTATCTTCTAGGTAAGAAGCAAACCATTGCCACGCTGTTCCACAAATACCACGGCTTGTAAGAATAGGTAATAGAATCTTTTGGTTCACTGTGTCAAATGCAGATGACAGGTCCAGGAGGATCAGGACAGATGACAGTTTAGCAGATCTAGCATTATGGAGCTTCTCAGTGACTGACAGAAGGACAGTCTCTGTGGAATGTGCCACTTTGAATGCAAGTTAGTTGGGATCGTTAAGGTTGTTCTGTGAGAGATAAAAAGACATTTGGTTATAAACAGTCCTTTCAAGAATTTTGGAAATAAAAGAGAGAAGTTATACCAGACGATAGTTAACTTCTGATGGGTCCAGGCAGGGTTTCTTGAGAATGGGAATAACCCTTCTTCTTAAAAGCAGCAGGAACATGACCAGATGATATGGAATGGTTGATGATGGATGTGGTGAAGGGAAGGAGATCTCGTGAGATGGCCTGGAGCATTGTGGAAGGGACTGGGTCTAAAGAACAGGTGGTGGGGTTAGGTGACGAGATGATCTACTGAATCTCATCATATGACAGGTTGGAGAATTCTGCTAAGGGAGGGAAGGGAAGGTCCTTAGGGTCTGCTGTAGGAGTTTGGATGGGAGCGAAGGACTGGTGGATTGCTGCAATTTCCCCCATCATAGAATGTGGCATAATCGTCAGCAGGCAGAGACGAAGGGGCAGGCAGAGTCGGTGGGTTGAGAAGTGAGGAGAAGATGGCAGAAGTCACGTCACATGAGAATTTGGATAGAATAGTCTGGTAAGAGACAAGATCGGCATCAGGCTGTGATTTCTTCTATCTTCTCTCTGCAGTTCTTAATTCTCTTCTGTTGTTGCGCAGTACATCAGATAGCCAAGGAGCAGGACAATATGTCTTCCTTGGTTTAGATGACAGCGGGCAAAGGAGCTCTATGGATGAGGAGAGAGAAGAGAGGAAAGTTTCAGTCGCAGTCTCTAGTGGTAGAGAGGAGAAGGAGTCTGGGTCTGGGAGGGATGATAGGGTGAATGAAGACACAGAGGAAGGGGAGACAGAGTGAAGGTTTCTG
>QMIH01001972.1:54111-76088 GCA_003987875.1 Clarias batrachus
GGTATTTAATTTTGTTTTGTTGCTGGTATATTTTGTTTGTTTTTGTTTTGTCTTGTTTCTACGTGCCTTTATGTAACTTTTGTACAGTGTCCTTGATGTTTGAAAGGCGCTTATAAATAAAATGTATTATTATTATTATTTTTATTATTATTATGTTTTTTTTTGCATTGAATCCAGTGTCTACTTACTCACTCTCAGGGGGCCTGGAGCCTATCCTAGGAGACTTAAGGCACGAGGCGGGGAACACCCTGGACATCGCAGGGCACACATACACACAGTCATACACTAACTTACACTACAGGCAATTTARGAACACCAATTAGCCTAATCTRCATGTCCTTGGACTGTGGAAGGAAACCGGACTACCCTGAGGAAACCCACCAAGCACGGGGAGAACATGCAATCTCCATGCATACAGAGACGGGAATAGAGTCTGAACCCGGACCCTGGAGGTGCWAGGCAACAGTGCTAACACCTACAMCACTGTGCCCCCTAGTGTCTAATTAAATACATACAATACTGTCACAAACTGGTTAAGACAGGTGGTTCGGGCGGACGTTATTGCCGTGGGCATAAATCGCAGGCATAGGCGCAGAGGGGTTGTACCAACATAAAGTCTTTACTAGTGCACAAAACAAACTAACAAAACATAGGGCTCTGGACAAACACACACAAACCCAGTCTCTATTGACCCTTATAGATATACGGGCTTCTTTGAACATATACAGACTTTTCTAGACATATACAGATATTTCTAGACATATACAGACCTTTGGGACTGACACGGAGGCTTTAGGACTGGACGGGAACACACGGGAGGCTGACGGGAACACACAGGAGGTTAAGGGAATACAATGAAGGCTAACAGAACACACTAAACACTCATAAATAAACAAAATAAACTAAAAAGTACACTTACACATCAGCCAGATCACAGAACAAAGTGGAGCCCAAATAAACAGACAAAGGGAAATACAACACAATCAAATCAAAAACCAAATCAAAACAAATGCCCACTGACAGTTTTAATGCTCGAWCCAGTTTCCCAAAACAATCAGCTATTTATAACCATACTAATGAGCTACCTCGATTCAGGTGAGCTCCAGCATCAGCGAGGTGCCTTGTGGGAAACTGAGTCGACTAACAAAAAACTACAAAAAACAAGAAAGTGCACACAGTGCCCTCTAGGGGTAGTCCCTTACAAATACTAGATGTCAAAGAATACAATAAACTATAAAGAGCTTTATAATGCTTTAATATAACTAAGAGGCCTTTTGTTCTCTCTGACAGAATGTTTTGGAGACAGCTCTGTATGATAGTGACCCAGAGCATAAAAGGGAAGATAAGATATATTCCGCCATTATGCTCGACATCAACACCCTTAACCTGGGTCAGAAGGAGACCAAGGAGTTTATCATGGATGGCAAGGTAAGATCATTTACATGGCGAGGAAGGAGCAAGTTATGTATCCAGCTTATTATTATTATTATTAGTAGTAGTAGTAGTAGTAGTAGTAGTATTATATTATTATTGTTATAATCATTACAGAATTTTTTTAACCCATCTTGTTCATTAGGATGGCAAAATAAGCCTTTTTGGGGAAAAAATGACGTCCAGAGTGGTTATAAAAAATACAATTAAAAAAATAATAAATAAATAATAATAATAATGTTGATGCTTTTGAAGTGTAATAAAAGTAAACAATGTTGGCTAATTTAAATAAATTGTATTAATAACGAAATAGTGTCAAGATTTATATAAACACATTTAAATACTTTTGCGAGCACACTGTTTTGAAAGTCGAGACATTGCAGTGTCCACATTCACTCTTTTGAGTTCAAGTAAATGTGGATGTGAAGGATGTGAAGATAGTTGCTAAAATGAAGTTAATAAATGATTTATGGTTTTATTTTCAGTTAATGGACAAGCTGTGGCTGGAATTGGAGCTGACAGAGAGGTAACAGTTATGGCTTACACTATAGATGACGTAAGCATGGAGGCTAGCAGCAGTTATGGTGATGTTTTACTGTAAATAAGATTTATAAATAAGTTCAATTGCCACCAATCGACAAAACACTGTATTCACAGATTTTTTTCTGCTAAATATTTTTCTGTTATCTTATCTTAATTTATCATCAAGAAAGGTTCTACAATAAAACATTTAAAACTACACAGAAAATTTTCCAGTCCATGTGATAAAAACAAAAGTTCATTTTAATTTGATTTGCTGACCTTATATACGATATGTTTGCTTGTGTTACCAGTCCTGAGGGACCTGTTGAGCATCACTCTAATGGAGTCCTGTTGGTAAGAACTGTAGTATTCTTTAATGGACAAATTAAATTGGTAATGTGAAGATAATTATGCAACCTAGGTTTTCTTTTTTTTTTTTTTTTACAAAAATTAAGATAATTATTGAAGAAAACAATGAAACATACAGGAATGTGCTTGTACAGGTAAATAATGTTATGGTAATAAAGTTCAAACAGAGGTGAAAGGCATCTTTAATGAAGAAAATACAACAAGACTGAAAACCACAGCACTGAAACATAATTCTATAATACTTACAAGATTCCAAGCAACTCACACGCAACATACAGCATCAGAGATTGTTGTTAAAACCTGAAAAACGTTCACAAGGATAAATTGTTTATGAGCTCATAAACGATGCAACCCTTTGCAAGGAGATTAAGAAATCAGGTTGTTATTTACTGTATAGTATATAGAAAATCAAAGGGAAATCTTAAAACATGTGTTAGTGTTGTGGAAAAATCCTTTCAGAATCAATGATATCAAGACAGAAATTATAAATAAAAATAAAAAAAGTTCAAGTTTATTTAAGACTTCTGGAGAAGAGCCTGTTAGATAAATGTCAGTCATTCTTAAGAACTGAGACTTTAAATAAAACTTATTTCTAAAAACTTAATATACGGTATATCGTTGAACAGTGATGTGTGGGTTATCAAACCCTGTTTTGGAACAACCTTCCAACTGTTTTCAGGGGATTACMGGGTTTTTTCCAACACCGTCAGACGTTAAAAGATGTAATTATAATTATATTTATTTTCTTGAAAGTCTTTTTTTTTGTAACAGTCATATTAGTATTTCAAAATTAATTGTAGCACATTTTAATAGCATTTAATTAGGAGAACAAATGGCATCCTTTAAGTTATTACTAGAAAATCTATCCTTGATTTTACCTAAACACAGTAAAATATTAATCCTATTAGTAAAATGTTCATTAATGTTAAGAAATGTAATATTTCATTAGAAATACATTATTGTGGGATTAATTTACTAAAAAAAAGTTTAAAAAAAAAAGATAAACACCAAAAATTCCTGCCTAACTGTGTTTACAGACAACTATATACTGTAAAAATATATATAAAACAGAAAATCTGTTTGTTTGTGCAGCAGGTTGTGCAGGGCCGGTGGTGTTCGCACATGTGGTCACATGTAATTATCAGCTTTTATGTCATGCTGTGGGTGTGTCAAAGGCATTTGTAAGCTTTTGTCATACTATGATCGTGTCACAGGCATCACTCACTGAATCAACCACTGGAAGTGGACAATAAATTTATTTAATCATTCCTAATAAAATAGTGACATGCCATGCCATAATGTTTCATATAATTCAACCCAGAGATGTTAGCTGGAAAAAAAACTATGTGACAGAACACAGATGTATAATAAGTTAGTGTAAATATATTAACAGTCATGATAACAGACACAATGTTTTCATATGGGTTTGAACACAAGATGCTGCTTTCAAACAGCTGATTTCTGATTTTTAGTCTATCACAAATATCCATCTTGCTCCATCTGTGTGTTTGTGTCTAACAGACAGGACCGACACCATTCTGGAACCTTTCCGTCACGGTGCTACGTGGAACATTTGAGCATATTTATGACTACTGTATGTCCTTATTCAGACCCACTCCTCACCCAAACACACACAAAACACACACACACACACACACACACACACATGGACACACAATTTTACTACATGACCACATAATCAGAGTATAAGGTCAAATTAGGGGAAAATATAAGTGGTTTGTTAAAAGGACAAATATTTTACCTCAATTACAACACTGCTCTTTAACATGTTGCATGATTCAAATGTAATGTAATACTTAAACTGCATTTTACACACTTTGTCTATTTAAGCAGCATATATTCCTACAGTTTCAGACCCTGACCTCTATGTGACCCTGCACCTGCCCACTGCCTTAGATTGCTGTACTGTGACAACCAAGACTATCAGTGACTGCAMGACACCTGAATGGAACGAGACCTTCCAGTTCCGTGTCTTCAGCCTGATCACGGTGAGTGAGCATGCCCTGTGAATTTTCCCCCAAACTAAGTTTAGTGTGTTAGGTTACATGTCAAATCTACTATACTTACCTCAGTATGTAGGTACTCCTGATTTATCATACTGTACATACTGTACATATAGTACAGTTAAATTCTTACAGTGCCATGAAAAAGTATTTGCCCCTTACTGGATTTTTTGTGTATGTGTTRCACTTAAATGATTGAAATCATCAAACAAATGTTAATATTACACAAATATAACCCAAGTAAATACAAAATGTAGTTTTAAAATTATGATTTTATTTACTGAGGGGAAAAAGCTGTCCTAAACCACTGGTACACTGTAAACCCGAATAAGTTGACAAAATAAAAAACAAAATTGAGGTAATCAGTAACATGGCAACTGAATTGATAAGTTTGTTGTACTCATTCATATTAATCCTTATTTACTTGCATTACTGAGTAACCTAACTCATACTATAATTTTTTTTGTTGTTGCAAATTAAATAAATTGTTCTTGGTATTTTACCTGCTCCTGGCAATGGGTGGCCACAGTTTTTACGCCAGAAGCAAATTTCCCCCATAAGAAATAATGAAAATTCCACATTCCACAACCCAAAAAAATAAATACATAAAAAATAATTAATACAAAATATTAAGTAAAAATATAACAAATTAACCTGCACTTCACCTTTGAAAAAAGTTTAAATAAATCCTGACAGTTAAGTGTTTCTATTTGTGTTTGTGCACGCATGCGCTGTGTATGTGTGTGCATGTTTATGCGCACAGGCGCTGTGTGTGCTTGTGCTTGTGTGTGAAGTTAAAGTAAGAGGAGCGGAGGAATGAGACCATCCCCTCTCCCTCTTCTCGTCTTAAATTAGTGTATGTCTTAAACTCCACTCTTATTCACACACACACACACACACACACACACACACACACACACACACACTGCCTCATCAGGAAAATTAACAAAGAACATCTCTAATGACACTCGAGTGAGTGCTGTCATGCACACTCCTAAAGCGACGGGCACGAGGACCTGGAAGTATTACGTCCGCGATTCAGGAAGCATAAAAGGAGACAAGATGGTGCTTCACATGGCTCAGCCATTGAGTCTGCCCATGCCACTACTCACTTTCTTTCGTTTCGCTTTTGATTGAGTGTGTGTGTTATTAGAACGCGGGTTTCGTTGTGTAAACTCTTGATCTCGCTGAGAGAGAGTTCTAAAAATAAGTAGAATGGTTATCCTGCCTGCTCGTGTTTCTTTCGCGTTTGGGTTTACCATTCACACTACAGGGCTAATTGTTAGTCTTCTTGTCCGTCTCCGGTTGCCTGTGACAGAATGACTAAGCCAACAGCAGTAACCCCAGTGGATTACGTTCACCTCTGCGATGTGGTTAATCAGCATGCCGAGCTGATCGAACAGCTGCGCGGTGAAGTCGCGACTCTCCACAGTGGCATCCAAGTCGTCGGGGCCTTGCGCCATATGGTGGTGGAGCTACGGCTGGAGAATGCAGTCCTCCACGAGGCACCCCAACGCCACCCCCCCCTTCTAATGTTTACCTGGCTTTACCGGATAAGTGGGATGGCACGAATGGGAAGTGTAGTGTTTTTCTAACCACGCTGGATCTTGTTTGAGTTTAATTCCACCAGATACTCCACAGACTGGTTGAGCATTACTCTTCTTGTCTCGTTGCTGTCCCGGCCGGCAGCTGAGTGGGCCATGGCAGTTCTTCGTTCCGACTTACTCCTACACTGAATTCTCCCATGAGATAAAACTCACCTTTGAACATCCTGCTGCTGAGGTGGAGACCTACTCCAAATTATATCATTTGCGGCAGGAAGGGTCATCCGTGAGCCGCTACATGGCTGATTTTCAAACCCTCGCCGTTCAGACTGAATGGGGAGACTCCTATGAGGGACTGGCTTCTCGTATTAAGGACGAGCTTGCCGGACGAGAGCTCCCAGCGACCTTGGAGGGCTTAATCCACCTCGCCCTCCGAATCGACCAACGCCTGCTCACCCATCCCAAGCCAGCTCCTCGCACTCTGCCGCCCACCACACCATCACTACCTCATTTCACTTCTCGACCCTCCTCTTTCTTCTCCCACACACCAGTTCCTGAGGCTCGCTCCTCCTTCACCACTGCACCTACCGAATCCGTCGGCTCGCCACCTCCCGCCGTGGTTGACACTGGAGCTGGGTTCCCCAATAAGGGCGTGCCTTGTTAACCGTTGTAGATCAGGAACAGTGATTTAGAGAGGGACTCTGTGCCTATTGTGGATCAGCGGCGCACCACAGAGCCATCTGTCCTCTGCGACCGGGAAATGCGCAGACCCGGTGAGAAGTGAGAGTGGCTCACCGGATCCCATCTACCTCTCCACCACCCTGACTCATGATTCCCGTCTCACGGTACAAGTGTGCCTCCAGTTTGGCCACAAACGGGTCAGAAGTTCCAGTGCAGCAGGTAGTTTCATTGACTGTTCTAACGCCAAAAGACTGGGAGTAAAGTCCGAGGCGTTATCCCAGCCCATAAGTATTACATCTGTTGTCGGTCCCTCTTCTCTAGCCTCATCACTTCTCAAACCCAGCCTGTTCTTGACCAACATCAAGAACAGATTCATTTCATCTCCTCCCATCATCCTTGGACACCCCTGGTTACTACAACATGACACACTTATCTCCTGGACCCAAAACCGGATCCTACAATGGGGGCCAACTTGCACCGAACTATGTCCCGGGCTGGGACATGGAGTTCAAGGCCCCCAAGATCGACGCAAACAACATCCTGACGAATTATCGGGACCTGACTGAAGTGTTCTGTAAAAGACGCGCCACCCATCTCCCTCCTCATCGCCCCTACGACCTAGCTATCAACCTTCAGCCGTCCCGCCCCGCGGCCATCTCTACCCACTATCCCCCACTGAGATGCAGGTGATGGAGGAATATGTTTCCAGCGTGCTTCACCAAGGCACCATCCGGCCCTCCTCTTCACCCGGGGTTCTTCTTTGTGGAAAAAGAGATGGTGAACTACGCCCATGTGTCGAATATCGGGACTCAACAACATCACAATCAAGAACCGACATCCATTGACTCTTACAAACCCTGCCCTGGACGCCCTCTCTGGTGCCATCATTTTTACTAAGCTGGACCTCCGGAGCACCTAGAACTTGGTGCACATTAGAGAGGGCGATGAGGGAAGACAGCACCCCCACAGGACACTACGCAAGCCTGGTCATCCCTTCCTGCCGTTTTTCAACAATTCTCAGAGTTTATCAGAGACATGTTTGGCCGCTGGGTGTTCATCTATCTAGACAACATCCTCATCTACTCCCGAACTGTCAATGAACACATCAACACGTCAGAGCGGTCCTGAAGGGATTGCTCGCCCATCAGCTTTACCCAAGACCCTCAAACAACTCCAACGGTTTGCAAACTTCTATCGTCGCTTTATCCGGGACTACAGTACAGTTGCAGCTCCTTTAACCGCTCTGACTTGTCCGTCCATCCCATCCCTTCAACCTCAACCCGACTGCTATCTCCGCCTTCCACAAACTCTGTCGCTGCTTCACCTCTGCTCCCATCCTCCTCCATCCTGATGCTGGAAAACCGTTCGTTGTGGAGGCTCTCTCGAAAATTTGAGAAGGACATCCTCCGGGTGGACCCCGCGCCTGTCCTACCACCCACCAAGATCATCGCACCACTCCGTTGAGACTAAGAGACGAGGGTTTGCCAGGCACAGACTGCGGAGACCGAACCAGCAGGTGTGCCGCCTGGTCGTCTCCATGTCCCCGACTCTGTCAAGACTGACGTCCTCCAATGGGGACACTCCTCCCTCCTCTCTGGACACCCCGGGAGGTGACGCACACTCCAAGTCATTCAACGTGCCTTCTGGTGGCCAACCATAACCAAGGATATCAACGAGTTCATCCAGGCATGGCCAGTCTGAGCCAGGGCCAAGGATATCAACCAACCGACACCAGGGGAACTCCAACCACTCCCCGTTCCCCATCGGCCCTGGACGCACATTGCCGTCGACTTCATCACGGGCCTGCCGGTTTCCGAAGGGAAAAACACCATCCTTACCATCGTCGACCGGTTCTCCAAAGCTGTACATCTGCTAATTCATCTGGGCAGAACTGTCCCATAACCTCCACACATCCTCTGCCACCAACCTAAGCCCATTTGAAGCATGCTACGGTTTCCAGCCTCCGATGTTCGACCATCTGGAACTGGAGGTTGAAGTACCGTCGACCCAACAATTGGTCTGCTGATATCGACGGCTCTGGGCACAAGCAAACAATGCCATTCGATGCACCAACACCCACCGGGGCTATTAAACCATGTAGGTGACAAGGTATGGCTGTCTTCAAGACACCTACACCTGCAGACGGAATCACGGAAACTATCCCCTAAATTCATCGGCCCATACCGCATCACCCTCCGTATTAACCCTGTCACCTACCAGCTCCAGCTGCCTGCTGCTCTCCAGATCCACCCGGTATTCCACACTTCCCAACTCAAACCCATCATCACTTCACTTAAAAATAACCTTTTGAAAAGAATAGCGACAGAGCAGTGTTTCCGTTAGAGTGTGTGTGTGTGTGTGTGTGTGTGTGAAGGCGAAAGGACGGGGAAAGGGGCACGGTTCTAATGAATTAATTCTAATGAATTAAAAAATCAGTTAAATACAACCTGTCTGACAAAGTGAAGCACGCTAAAAGATCTACAAAAACAAAAGCACCTAAAACAGGTTAAACACTCCAATTTGGATAATTCAAGAAGAGTCTAAACTTCTTTCACAGATTTGTAAAATGCTAAAAGACTAGTTATTGAAAATGCTTGATTGCAGTTCCTGCTGCCAAGGGTGGTACAACCAGGTATTAGTTTTAGGATCAATTACTTTTTTTTCCATAATAAATGATCATAATTTAAAAACTGCTTTTTATTTACTCTGGTTATCCTTGTGTAGTATTTGAATTTGTTTGATGATGTTAATCATTTAAGTGTCATAAATATATAAAAACAATATAAAAAATAAAATAAACAATAACAAATACTTTTTGGAACTGTAAATCTCATCAAACAGAAAGAGATAAGTAATTTTCTATAACATCAATTCTAGTTGTTTTGATTCAAGACTTATAATAATGACTTTGCACTAATATGTTAGGTAGACAGGGAACTGTGTGATTTATGAACTATATACACTAAGAAAAAATGCTGTGAAAAGAAAAAAAGAAAAATCTCTATCTTCAGACTTACCCCTGCTTACACTATTACATTTCCAGTATCAATGATGTACACAGATCTATCTACTGTTGCTATCATGTTTATTTTTTTACATTGAAACCACTCACTCACTCACTCACCCACTCATCATCTATGCCACTTAATCCTGTATTCAGTGTCACAGGGAGCCTGGAGCCTATCCCAGGAGACTTAGGGCACATGGCTGGGTACACCCTGGACAGGGTGCCAATCCATCGCAGGGCACACACACACATACACACTCATTCACACACTATGGTCAATTTGGGAACGCCAATTAGCCTAACCTACATGTTTTTGGACTATGGGAGGAAACCGGGGTACCGGAAGGAAACCCACCAAGCACGGGGAGAAACTCCATGCACACAGAGACAGGAATCAAGCCTGGCCAGGGATCGAACCCAGACCCTGGCGGTGCAAGGCGACAGTGTTAACCACTACACCACCGTGCCGCCTTGCATTGAAACCAGTGTCTAATTAAATACATAAAATACTACATGTCAAACAATACTAATTATATAAATATAAACAGATTTACAATACTTTCATGTAAATAAGAGGTCTTTTGTTCTGTCTGACAGAACGTTTTGGAGATAAAGTTGTATGATAGTGACCTAGTGGTGGATGAAAAATGTGCCAAAATTCTGTTGGACATCAGCACCCTTAAGCTGGGTCAGAAGGAGACCAAGGAGTTCATCACGGATGACAAGGTAAGATCATTAACAGGTCAAAAAGGAGCAGGTACTACAATTGTAATGAAAATGTGAAGTAAAGTTATAGTATTCAACTTTTTTCAACTTATTATTATTATTATTATTATTATTATTATTATTATTATTATTATTATTATTATTAATAATAATAATTGTTATTAGTGCTGTGTAGTGCTCATGCAAACCAATTATTCCCTGCTGAAATAAACACTCCATGGTCCAACACTCCCCTCTAAGACCTGTGTTGGTGCTCCCACACTTAACATACTATTGGGCAGATGGATGGGGGTATATATCAAGCTCTAGAGTGCACCCTCAGGTGCGTGGCCTCCTCCAACTCCTCATCCTGGCCTGACCACCTAACGTGGGTATAGTATGCCCACAACACCCAGTGGCGCTCCTCTCTTGGCACATCATCGTTCGAGTGCCAATTAGGTTAATCTGAGGTTGGGGTCCCTGCTGCATGAAGTTTAGTACATCAATGTACGAGGGTTGCCCAAGCCACTCGCAGGCAACCCTCATGTTTAACTGGAAGTGACGGGCTGAACCCTCCTTCCGTATAGGACAATGGATCTGGTTAGCCACTAAGGACCTCCCACTAAGGCTAAAAATCAAAGAAGTTGTCCCCTTGGTGCATCTGGCAGTTTAAAATAGAGAGGAGGATTAATCAATAAATGGTGGGTCCAGGCGGAAGCTGGCACAGCAAGGTTAGGGGCATTCAGAATGAATGTGCTACACCTGCCTGGTAGGCTACTTAAGCTCCCAGAAACTAGAGCACCATGTGCGAACATTTAGATAGCACCAGGTCTGAGAGCGTATCTCTGAAATAGAAAAGCAAAAGAAAAAAAAAACTAAAAAGAACAGCAAAAAGATAAAGAAAAGGGAAAGGAGAAAACTAAAAAGAAAAATGAAACGATAAAGAGAAAAAAAAAACTATTATCATTTCACATTAGAAGGGAGGGAAACCTGAGCATGAGTTTGGAGTACCTTAGTTGGGGAAATAATCAGAAACAAGATGGTTTGCTTAGACATAAGTACGCCCCTCACCATAGTTATAATACGTACCCCTTTTGAATTGTGCAATTTTTTAAAATAGGCATAGAAGTGCCCTTACCTTAGTTCCTACATAATGCTCATGCAAATTATTCTCTAAAATAAACACTCCACAGCCCAACAAGCGCAGTTTGTAACAAGTTGATGCTTTAATAAAACAAAAACATTCTGTTGACTAATTAAAAATGTATTAGAAAAAATTAATGATTAAAAATCATTTTAACAATGGTGTTAAGATTGCTTAATTGTGTTATTTATATTAAAGCATTTAAAAACTTTAAATTTAAAGTTTAAAGAGCACATTGTTTTGGAAATCTAGACATTGCAGTGTATACTGTATGATTGTCACATTCACAGTTTTGAGCTCAATTAAAAGTGCATGTGAACAATGTGAAGATAGTCACTAAAGTGAAGCTAATAAATAATTTCTGGTTTTATTTTCAGTTAATGGACAAACTGTGGCTGGAATTAGAACTGACAGAGAGGTAACAGTTATGGCTTACACTATAGATCAGGGGTCTTCAACTCCAGTCCTGGAGGGCCAGTGTCCAACACAGTTTGGTGATTCTTCTTCTCAAACACAGCTGATTCAACTAATCTGTTAATTACTAGGTTCAGTGGGTGTGTTTGGGTATTGGTGAATTACAAACTGTGCTGGACACTAGACCTCCAGCACTGGAGTTGAAGACCCCTGCTATAGATGATATAAACATGGAGGCTAACATCAACCAGTGTAATGTTTTAAATAAGATTTAAAATTAACTTCAGTTACCACCAATCTACAAAACAAAATGTATTCACAGATTTGTTCTGCAAAAAACGTGTTACTGCTAAAATTATTATTAATATTACACGTACAGTACATCTGTGTGTCAGTAAGGAATATCAAATGTTTAGGGAGCTGGATTTATTTTTATTCCATTAACAAATTTTCAATTCAATTCATTCATGTCTGGAAAACAATTTCTTCTTCAATATATAATAATTTAATGATTGTTGTTATAACCAGGTATGTTTTGTCTGGTGTGTGTATGGTTCTGTGTGTAGCCCTGAGAAGGACATAAAGGTGCGTCTGGATTTTGACATACCAGCAGAAGAAAAGGAGTTTCTGGTGAAGAGAAGGGAGGTGGTGTCTCGTGCACTGCAAACATTTTTAAACCTTGACACTCCTCTGGATCCCACCAAGGTATGACTCTGTCTATAATTGTGTAATAGGAATGTTGTTTTCTTTTAGGAAGTTAGGCACAAATTATATTAGAGATCATCATCATCATCATCATCATCATCGCTCTCACACATATGCACTATTTTAGAATAAACATGGTTCTGTATGCAGTGGAACCTTGGATTGAACCACGGCCTGTGTAAAGAAAAAAAGGGTTAAAAGGCTGTAGCAGAGCGGGAGATGAGTCTATGTTGCATTGTCGGGAGTTTACCGACAATGCAACTTAAAATTTCCGCGAAATCCTCAGGAGGCAAAAGCAAGTGTTAGAAAGGTTCCTTATTAAAATCATACAAAAAGAAGGGGATTCCAGTAACCAAAGACTCTCTGGCAGAGAAGAGTGATTCCGTTAGTGTCTGTGTGTGTTTGTGTGAAAGTCATCCTATACAGTAGCTCCTCTGCTTCTGCTTCGTCTATCATCGTTTATCAGCACCAGTCATGATTCTTTTCAAAGGTCAAGTGCATGTTAACATATTTTTTAGGTTTTTAAGTTACTTTTTATTTTGTATGAATTATTTATATTTTATATAAATTATATGAATATTTGGGGTGTTGAATGAATCGTCAAGAGTTTCCTTTATTTCTTATGGGGGACATTCGCTGTGATATACAAGTATTTTGATATCCAAGCTCGCAATCCAAGGTTTAATTGTATTTACAAATACAAGCCAGTGAGTGTATGTGTTTGTTTAGGTGCCGACAGTGGCTGTGGTGTGTTCAGGAGGCGGCTCCAGGGCCATGACAGGCACGTTCGGCTCTCTGAAAGGACTGCAGAGCCTTGGCCTGCTAGATGTCATCACCTACATTACCACTGTTTCTGGCTCCACCTGGTGAGTGTGTGTAAAAGAGCACCTCAGGAATTTCATGCTATGTTCTAATTTGCTATTATGCTAATTTTCATGGGACTAATTAAGTTATTATTTTGTGGGAACAAATTTTTATCTTGTGTGTGCAAATTCCCATTCTAACCACAAGGTAAACTAACGGTCCAAATAAAGTAATAAAGACCTTCATGTTTCAGATATACTTTGTGAGTTTACAAAATGTCAATATAAATGCAAACAACCCAGCTGTTTTACAAATGTCTGTAAACCTACACTACCAGACAAACGTTTGAACACCCTGTCTAGTTCCAAAATATAAAATAATCTCCTTTGAACAGTTGATATTGAGATGTGTCTGCTACTTATTCTCTGTAAAGTCTTCATAACGGCTCTAATTTGAGGTGCTGTTTGTTAAGTGATTTCTGAGGCTGGTAACTCTAAATGACCTCCTCTTCTGCAGCAGAAGTTACTTAATTACTTAATGACTAGTGTGTCCCAACATTTTACTGGTACTGTATCCAGAAAAAGAATTTGTTTGCACAATATAATAGCTGGTTCCTGAAAGATAATAACTTGTGCTTACAAGATTAAAAATACAAAAAACAAACAAATAAACAAACAAAACAAAAAAAAAAAAAACGCAACTCTTGGGACTTTGGAGACTCTATAATGTAGGGCTGTGTGAGGATCTTCCGATCCTCCACTAGAGGGCACTGTTTTCTTGTTTTGTTTTTTTTTTATAGTTTTGGTTGTAGACTCAGTTTCCCAGAAGGCATCTAGATCAGGTAATGAGAGTGCTCACCTGAACCGAGGTAGCTTGTTAAACACCTTATAAATAGCAGTTTGTTCTGGGAAACTTGGTCGAGCATTGTTATATATAAATATATCCTTGTCAAGTGGGCATTCCTTTTGTTTGGTTTTGTTTCTTTGAATTTATATTTTTGGTTATATTGTTTAACCTTGGTTTTTCTAGAGGGCTCTATCGTTTGTTGTTCCTTGTGCTAGTGGATTCATGGAGCTGTTCAGTGTTAAGTTAGACTGTGTCTCCTCATGTGTAAATACTGTTCTGTGTGTCTCCAGTGTCGGTCTTCTTGTTTAGTCCTTTACAAGTTATTATTCCTTGCCTGTTGAGATATGTGTAGCCACATGAGTGCTTAGCCACTAGCCGGTTTATCTGATAGTAGGCCTTAGCTGCTAGTAGGGTTAGCCTCCAGTAGGCTAATCTCTAGTGGGATTGACTGGTAGTGGTTTTGGTCACTAGTAGGTTTAGCCGCTAGTTTGGATTAGCCTCATGTGTGCCTTGTCTTGTGTGTTCAGGTCCCCCAAGTAGGTCAGTTCTAACCCGGTTAGCCACTAATCCAGTTAGATACTAACCCGGTTAGGTCATCATTCAGTTTATCACTATTCAGTGTAGCTACTAATCCCATTAACCACTGTCTCGTCCAGCCTCTAGCCCTGTCTCGTCCAGTCTCTAGACCTGTCTCGTCTCTGATCCCTTTGTGTCTTTAGTTAGTTCCAGCTCCATGTTTCCTTGTGTTGGCTCTCAATTCCTGTGTCTAGTTTCTTTATTGTGCATGTTCTGTTCTGTTTGATTTGTTCTATTGGTTAATTAAACCAATAGAACCAATTAAGTTTATCTGCCCCTCTGCGTTTATGCCTGCCCTAATTTGCCCACGGCAACAACATCAGCTGGTCTAGCCTGTAGTAACAGTCGGATCATGACAGGCTGTAGCTATCGAATAGTTTAGTAATCGAGTATTCTACCAAAAATTTAATTGAGTAATCGGATAAAATGCACTTTTGCTTAATTTTGGTTATCTACTTTAATTTTTTAAATGCATACAGTATTTAATCAAAAATAAACATTGTCATTATTCACAATACAAGGAACACCTTATATCCCTATCTCACCTATGCGGTTTGACTCGCAGTGAGATGCGGTGTTAGGCAACGTGAGCCGCCGCGACTGTCCGCAGGTGTTCCGCAAAGTTCTGCAAGCTCCACCAAAAAATTAAACATGTTTTTAAGACGGCTTAAAAATATTGAATTTTTCGCGCAGAAAGATGGAAACATAATCGCAGCTCTAAAACTTGCGGTGAATGAAGAACTGTACTTCCAGCCACCGCGCAAAACCGCGTAGGTGAGAGAGGGGTATTAAAGTTGACTGAGATTAATTAAGTGCATTACAGCACCATACATTCTTATTTTAAAGCCTTTTCTCGGATGCAAAAAAAAAAAAAATCTTATTTCAAATGACTTTAAGGATCAAAAAAACTAATGCACATAGTAAAATAAATAATTATACAAAAAAAATAAGTTGTGCATCTAAACTTTCAGAACTAAAAGTTTTAAAATCTACATCTCAGGCATAACATAAGCCTTTATTGACAATTTCTGTTGTTTTCTCTGGCTGCTTTATTCTTCTCTTGCCCTTGTTGATAATTTTATTGCTTCCTTCCATTTTGCAGCCCGCAACAGAACGCTCCCTCAAATCAATACACAGCTAACTACTTGGGTCTCCTTCCACTTTGTGGGTGATGTAAGCGCTTTTTCTTCATTGGTGTTTACTGGCGGCTTGCATCTGGAAGCGCGCTGTGTCAAAAGCATGCTGTCAACAAATAATTGCGCAAAAACATAATGCAAGCTTTTAAAATTTATTAAACGAAGCTTTGAGGCAGAAGATTTCGATTTATCGATTTACTCGAGGAATCGTTTCAGCCCTACTATAATGTATAAATCTTACAGGATGTTTTTTATGTTTAGAAGAATTGTTCAAGAACTCCCAAACATTTGGAAAGACAAATCTGTTTTCATGTTCTACTTTCTAATAATATCCAGATCTAAATCAACTAAAAAATTAAACCAAATATAACCAAAATAACATTTTAAAAATTACATGAGCAAAGTCCACAGTATGTAAACATTTCTGAAACGTACTGTAACATGTCTAAAACTCATATTCACTTGCTTAACTATTTAAACATGCATGTATAAAGGCAAACATGATTGCTGACACTGCATGCTGACCGGAGCTGTACAGTATACAGTATATACAGCAGTCTGGATCAATGCATCTGCACTGATGGAATTTGTCATCCACATCTCTATCTCTCGCAAAGTATGCAAAGTATTAAAATAACTTTCTTTTTTTATTCAAGGACTGCCGCTAGTCTCTACTCTGACCCAGGTTGGTCAATGGATGAAGGCCTGGATAAAGCGATAGCGTCTGCACAGAAGGAGCTGTCTAAGAGCCAAGGCAGTCTCTTCTCTCTTGGATGTCTATTACACTATGCCCGTGAGCTGCGGAAGCGAGTGAAAAAAGGCCATCCATTCTCATTAATCGATCTCTGGGGACTTGTTATAGAACGGCTTGTCTTTGGAGAGGTTTGCTTCTCTGATACAGAAACGCACTTACACTACCGTTTATACCACAGTACTGTTGAATGCAAAGCAGCAACTAATCACAGGTTTACATACTCTAGACAAAAAAAGTCACACACTTCAAATCACTGTAGAAATTACTATAGTAATTATGCAATGGATTATGCAATGTTATTGGCCGGGCAGTATATATGGGATCATGACTGTTCTCTAAACTGTTTTGAGATGAACTAATGATTTTTCAAGGTTGATTTTTTATGATTCTTATTTTGTATCAGTAATTAGCAAGTTTGAATATGTCCAGTGTGATCTGTGGTAATGAAGGTACACTATTTAGACAGAACAGAATGCTGAGGCACTTGAGTCTAGGGAGACYGGAGACTTGTGTAAGTTCAAGTTAAGTGGATCATTACCCACCGAGGGAACCTGAGAGGACCATTTTAAAAGTTGTGTGGTCACTGAGTGGCACAATTGTTAATGAGCCTACAGCCCAGGTGAGTTCTGGTGCCACCCCCCGCCCCCCCCCCCTTGTTAGTTGCACTCTGCTGTTGTTGCACTCTACGCAGTGTGTGCAGTATGTGTGCGCGAGAAGCGTCTGCACTGAGCAGCAGTATATATGAGTAATTATGAGAGAAAGACATGGATAGCAGGAAGGGAATGAAAAAACTTACTTTGTGTGACATATTTTTACACCTGTCTCCAAAACAAACATTTAAATTATCAATTTTTTTGTATAAAGACAAGGGGCAGCTGTGAAGAGGGGGAGGAGAGGATGCCAAAAATAAAGTTTGACCGATCACCCACTGGAACAAAACAAAAAGAAAGTCTTTGTACACTAATTAATAACAAATATAGTGAAATCTTAGATTGCAAGTGCCTTGGTCTGTAAGTGTTTTGCAAGACGAGCAAAAATTTTCAATAAATTTGAACTTGGTAAACGAGCGAGGTCTTGAAATACAAGCAGTATTGTGGGTAATCGTCTCCCATGCTTGGTCTCAATGCATGTGCGTCACTTGTATAGTCAACATCCGTGCTCTCTTATACTGTTTACTATAACATTGTGACCATGTGTGGGTACGTGTAAAGCATTTTTTTAATTTTTTGTTTGTATGTGTGTGTGTGTGTGTTATAGCAACAACATGAAGGGATTACAAATTGTGTAATTCTTTTATATAAAAAATATTTTTTTGTTTCAGAAACAAACAGGTACACTGTCTGACCAAAAGATGGCAGTCTCTGATGGTCAGAACCCGTTGCCAATCTACACAGCAGTGAACATGAAGGAGGGAGCCGGCGGTGGCTTACAGCCTGGTAAAAACTGCACATTAACTCTATAACTTGTAGTTTTAACTGCTATGATCTGAAACCTGGCGTCATTTGTTTTCTTCTATTCATTGTGTCGATTACAGAGTGGTGTGAGTTTACTCCATTCGAGGTGGGGTTCCACAAATATGGAGCTTTTGTCAATGCAGAAAATTTTGGGAGTGAGTTCTGCCTGGGTCATGTGATTAAGAATCTACCAGAAACACGCATCCCCTTCCTCCTGGGTCAGTGCTGTGTTTGTTTTAATAAGATTCTCTGTGTCATTCATAAGCTCCATTAGCCATAATATGAGTTATACTGTCTGACTAATACTAATTGAATTGTACATGTGTAGGCATATGGAGCAGTGTTTTCTCTTCCAACCTGATACAGCTCTGGAAAAATTATGTTAAAAAAATACCTGACGATTTTTTGGACTGGCTGGGAGACAGTGTTGACATACTTGGTAAGTACAGTTTAGTACCAGTCAGAGTTGGGTATAACGGGTTACTGTGTACCRCGGTACTGTAATCTAATAACTTTTCCTGATAACGCAGTAATGTAACGCAGTRCATTTTAAAGCATGTAATTTGATTACAGTTACCAATTCCCATAACATTGCACTGACGCACGCCTGTCAGATGCTTTCAAAGTAACGTAATTAGTGATCTGATTACTTTTTACATGTAATAATCAGTAATGTAATCAAATTACAATTTAAAAGTAGTAATTAGTCATTTGTAGTAGATTATTTTTTTAAGTAATTTCCCCAACACTTGACATGACACCAGTCATGTTCATCTTTACTCTTATATTTAACAGATATGTACAGACATTCAACAAACAAAAAACATTTTTTACAGCATTTGAATAAAACAGATTCATGATTTAGATCTGTATGATTCTGAACTTAGTTCAACAACCAAGCCCATAAAGTTTGGAACTAAGGTTTTTTTGGCATGTGGCCTCTCTTTGTACACTACCACATTGAATTTGAAATGAAACACTCAACATTTGAGCAAAGCCAAGACTTTCAGCTTTAATTGTAGTGCTGCATTGACCATTCAGGACCATTACAGCCTTTTTCAGACACACACATTTGTGGCTCATAAATAATAGAACAGACTATTATGATTACAAACATAAGGATCACCTTTAATACTTGATGAAAATTCTTTTCAGATAATGATTGTCTTAAATCTGGAACCCGTGGATATGACAAGATATTTAGTTTCCGCCTTGAGCATGCTTTTCCATGCCTTTATATATAGTAGGCTATTTGTTTGTGGGTCTTTCTGCCATCAGTCTCGTCTTCAATAAGTGAAAACCATGCCAGTGAAGAGTATCCCATTTATGGGTCTTGGTTAGTGTTCATTGTTTGTTTTGGATCATTATCCATTTGCTATATGAAGCAGCATCCAATCAGTTTTGCAGCATTGGGCTAAATCTAAGCAGATGGTAAAGTCCAACACACCTCGGAATTCATCCTGCTACTTTTATAGCATTCAGGTCATCAATAAACATCAGTGACCCATGACACATGGCAGCGATACACGCTTATGTCAGAACATTGCGTCCACCTTGTTTGACAAACAATGTAGTACGCTCTGGATCATGAGCTTTACCTTTCTTTTTCCATACTTTTTTTCCCCTGTCTGTGCTCCAATATTAAGTCTTTCATGTCAAATTCAATATGATGGCATACGGAGGCCAAATGCAAAACAACGACAAATGACGACCCAAATGCAGATCAATACCTATTTTTTTTGCATAGTCCAAAATATCAGCTTTAGTATGTGCTTAGCTCATCTCTCAATGCATGCAACATGCTTACATACTGTACATATTAGCATAACGTTGGCTGCTGATTCAGAATACAGTTCAGTTACTGTATCGGTCTTCTAGAAAATTAAACGTTGGTTGCTTTCTCTGTCCTGCAGAGACAGATGATATTTCTGAGAACTTGGACACTGTGCGGATCATTCCAGAGCTTTCAGAAATGAAAAGATTATTGAATTTTCGCCCCTTTGTCAGCCGTGTGTATAACTTCCTAAAAGGATTCTCCCTCCACAACATGTACAGAGTAAGCCCAGGATTCAACAGCACTAATGGTCAGCACTCATTTTCCTTTTTAACTTGATTAATTTACATATTGTACAAGTGTGATTCTCTGCTTCACATCAAGGGTGTACTTAAGCTTTATGGATTAGATTTTATATATAACCTTATCTTGTAATAAATGCTCTTTAGATAAACACCCAGATGCATTTCCAAATACGCTGACCCCTGCAGACTCCACACTTGGCTTGGTGGATTCTGGACTTGGCATTAACATAAGTTGTCCTCCTGTGCTACGGCCCCACAGACGTGCTGATGTCATTCTGTGCCTCGAAAATAGCTGGGCTGAGGATCGTTTAGCGGTGAGAAAGTAGAGGAAGGTTATACTATACGGGATATTGTTTTTTTTGGAGGGTTATTACTTGGAGTAATTATTAATTTTTACAAAAAAAAGAATGTTAATGCACAGTAAAGTTTAAGTACATTCATCATATTTCAGATAACTTTAATGCTTCATCACTATCTTTATAATGGAGAAGACAAGAAAGATGTAAAAGAAAATGTAGCAGGATAAACTGGCATGTATTTGTATAGCTTCACTTGTGGTTGTACATCAACAATTTTAAATAGTGCAAAATATTAAGAAACACATCTGTAGCAACTTCATAATGTGTATGTGCAACAGACCCTGAAGGAGACTCAGCAATACTGCAGTGACCACAAGTTTCCATTCCCAAACATAGACTTCACTAAGTACACATCTGAGCCAACCAGGGAAGTGTATGTGTTTGAGGATGAGGAGAATCCTGATGCTCCTATCGTGATCTGTTTTCCACTGGCCAACATCTCCTTCAAAGAGTATAAAGCACCAGGTAAGGAATAAATTAATTCGCTTTTCTATAATTTTTTAAACACTTGTTATAATATGCTGTAATACTTTGCTGGGTCCTCAAACAGATTGTGACCAACGAGACTGATGGATAGAATCAACGTGTAGCTACTTACCTTATGGTGCTTATGAAACATCCTAAACATTATTGGTGGTAGATCGTTCTCCTTACGTGTGTGTGTGTGTGTGTGTGTGTGTGTGTGTTCACTCTGCAGGAGTAAAGAGAGGAGACGATGAGCTAAATGAAGGAAAAATTGATGTGAGCTCCAGCAACTCTCCATACACTACCTTTCACTTCACATATACACCAGAAGACTTCCAAAAACTGGTGGACCTCACCTCCTACAACATTGTGAACAACGTGGAGGTCATCAGAAATACACTGCAAAAAGCTCTGAACAAAAAAAAAGGATGTTAAATGCAAAATACTGCATACTAGCATAACCAGCGGTATAAGAAATTAATAAAATCAMTTTACAGKGGTTGTGTGTTGTGTATTTTGGTCAAGTCAGTTGAGAAGAAAACATGTGTTTTAACTCTTAAAAATCTTTCTACTGCTGAGGTAGGCATATAGGTAGCCACAATTATAATGAAATACTTCATAATAAACATATATTTACGCTTTCTTGTAGCACAGCATAATAGAGACGTATGTTGTACTGTGTATGGGAGATTTATATGGGATATAGATTGTGTTAAGATTTTGAGATTGTTAATTCTTGCCTGCAACAAGATAATGAAATAAATGTTATTTTTTCTTCTTCTCAGCTATATCTTGTCCTGAACTTATTTTATTACTTTAGTAAACGGCTTTCACTTATAGTTCAGAGGGAATATCAAAGCTTTACACAGCTATAGATTTTTTTTTAGATCTTTAGAAGTCATTAACAATTAGTAGAAGGCCAATTACTATTACACTGGGTCAAATTATATATTATTAT
>QMIH01001973.1:46332-59942 GCA_003987875.1 Clarias batrachus
AAAAAAAAAGAGAGATGAGATTTTTTTTTTCATCATTCTATATAATGTGTGTTCACTGACATTAATTGTGAAGACTGACCTCAGATACGAACTTCGTCGTGGCATCACTTAATGTTTTCAGCATCGGCGTAGCATTGGCATAGAACAGAGACATGCGATTGGCAAGTTCGTTGTTTACTTCGTTCTCTTCCTCTGTCTGAGGACAAAAAACAGAGTAGTTTATTATGTGACAAAACTGCTTGATCCATAGAAAAAAAAATAGTTTTGATTTTTTTTTTTTTTAAAGAGAAGTGCTTTTACTTTGGGACGATCTAAACTGAAGGTCATGGTCTCTTTGCAGCAGGTGTGTATAATGTGAAAACCTCCAGGCGCTTATTCAGTCATACATTATGTTTAGAGATGAGCATTAATATGGAGTTTGTTGCTGCTATGACAGCTGCACTCTGCCTGAAAGCCTTTCCACTGGATAGTGTAATACTGCTGGGGGGGTGGATTTGGTGTCCACATACTTTTGGCCCAAATCTATGTAAATCATGTAAATTTTTTGCGTTCCAAACATCATTACATTGTGAATTGTTTAATACAATGGAAAGCTGGATACATGCGTCACATGTTTTGTCCACTACTAAGGATAAACTTCATCTTTATTAAAGATTTTTTTCAGCTGTAAAAGTGAGTCATTGTAGAGGAATGCCGTGATTATGAGGACMTTGACTGCACCATACTAAACACACAATGACAGCAGTAGTAATGGAAGGACGTTGATGAAATAAAGGATTTAAAGTTTTTTTTTGTTTCTGGCATCAGAACGTCTCTTTGATGTTCCATTACAGATCTCTTGTATCRGCGCAAAAAAATAAAATCCATAAAACTTCACAGCTGGTTCGGCATGGGGATTTAGCGTTACACCTTAGGGTTCTGCACGAAAGGAACCGAGGTAGAATCGGGGGTCGTGTTGTCGTGTCTTTAACACGGGGGCGAGATGAGATGTGTGTGAAAACGGAGAACCCCATGGAGCTGATGAGTGATGACACACCAAGGAGGTTTAAACAACCGTAAACTCTGTAAGCAGCGGACGCAAAGATATCTTATACGGAGTAGATCTGACATGCACACCACACTTCATTCGTCTTAAAACTGCTAAAACTATAGTGCATCAAGAACAATGAACTGGAACAGGTTATTATTTTTGTGTCGCATTAAAAATCTTTACGTGTTCCAGAATGCAGGACAACACCACTAGGCTCAGTGTAGCATTCCGAGACGAGGTAAGAATTCAGGTTTTTTTGGGGGGGATTTTCTCCCTAATTTAGTCGTGTCCAATTCCTCCCCATCACTAGGGTCCTCCTACATTAAGGCTACTACTACCACTCAGTCAGGAGGGCAGAAAACTACCGAACCATGTGATGTGACGAACTGCTCACTCACGCACCGATGGCGACGTCGTAATTCAATTTTATTTGTATAGCGCTTTTAACAATTGACGTTGTCGCAAAGCAGCTTTACACGATCAAAAGAAGTAAGTAACACACTCGGAGGTCAGCGCTATCCGCTCCTTCCGCTTGCGTGAGCTCTAGGCCTCCAGCATCACCCGGGAATCGAACTCACGATCTCCGGATGATAGGGCRAGCCCTTTACCACTGCGCCACTCGGAGGCCCAGAATTCAGCTCTGTCCATGATTTGTTAGGGTACAACAGCTCAGAAATAGGAGCCGATCCTAGAACAAAAGGTGGKACTTGAGGCCGGCTAGTTATCTTTAAACCTCGTCAGTGAGAAATGCAATGAAATGGGGGTTACAGTGAGCTCTGTACAAAATGCCGCGTCTGGTGAGTGATGTAAACGTGCACGGATAGCACCTTAACACTTAGTCCGTTTGCCCCCCGCTCACGCTTTTTTTTTTTAATGCAGTGATGTGCACGCCATTTCTGATGCATGTGGTGCTCGTCAGACTAGACGCTGACGATGCTGTGGTAAACCCACAACCCAGAATGCYATGTGCTACATGAAAGCAGACATTGAGACAGCTTATTGCCAAATCTTTGCCTTTATTGCACTATTTTGGTAATAGAGGTTGAATTGCATCTTCCAGAAACAAAAATTCCTGATTTTGACATTTTAAAATGTGTTTTCTCTCGGCATAACATTACTTCTGTTATAGCGAGGGTTTGTTTCTGATTATGCCAATTATATAACTGATTAGTGATCAAGTAAATAATTTTAGGTCTGTTGGTTGCGGATTGTTCATATTACTTGGTAGAGTGAGCAACGYGTTACCAATTTCAGTTTCGATTTTCTTGGGATTATGTCGTACAACGGGATAAGTAATAATCATCCAGTGCAAAACTAACTACATGAATACGGTCTCTGTAATTTGGAAAGAAGTCTCCTGGGAAAGGCTCCAGGCCCCCCGTGTCCTGGTCCACAGGACAAGCGGTATAGAAGATGAATTAATAAATTATTGCAACTGTACCAAAAGCTGCTCAAGAAACACTTCTATCATCTAATCATGTTTATGGGCTCAAGAATCCAAGTCAGCTTTCTTGTCATGCTGAAAAAGCATATTCCCCTGACCGTGACCTGTTCAGTCATTTTTCTCCACTACAAATTGATGTACGTGATCCTATCCTGCACGTTCAACATGCAGCAGCAGCAGCAGGTCTTGGCAGCCCAGGGTGGGCTGTACAGCACCACACCTCACGATTCATTAGTTGTGGGGGCGGTGATGATTATTCCTGACTGTGAAMGCTTTTAATTGGAGCAGCGAGGTCGCGCAACCTCTGTCTCCTCTCCAGGTCGGAATGGTTATGAGGCTGAGTCCATTAGCATACACTCGTGTGCAGGATCCACCCCCTCACTGCTCATGCATCAGCGAAAAGCAGCTGGATGAAAAGGGAATAAGATGGATGCCTGAAATGAGCATTTCCCTGACTCAGGACCTCGCTTACTTRATGATCTGAGCCGAGCAGATCAGAGCGCTGCTCGTTAACCCCGGCCCTAATGAATTGACGCATTACTAAAACATAAGCTCTGTGATAACGAGACGCGTTTCCACAAGAGCGCTGTGCAGAGAAAAACACGCGCACTTACTGCCAAGTTGTTGATTCGCATGCGGCTCAGGGTCCGGCGGTAGTAGCTGAAGTCGTTCTGAATGGCCGGGTTAGTCATCTGCGACGGGAAGATACAGGATTTGTCATGAACTCATTCAATCTGCGTACATTTATAGGTAAGCTGAAGTAGCGGAATTTATCAGCAAGTCGTGGATTTAAGCATTTTATGATGGAAGCAATAAAACAAGACGAGAATCAATCAGGAGGCTTTTGATRCTGTTGTTTCAAGCAAGTCTTGTACACGATGGGTGAAAATTAACTTGGCAATACTTAACGGCTATAGAAATTTAGAGTTTGTTTGTTTGTATTAGGGTTTATTGCCATGTCGGCTTCACAGGCTATTTCATTGCACATATTGTACATTCAACTTTATATTATATTGTGTCGAAAGTTCTAGATATAATGTCAGGGGTTTAAAAGATTTTAAAAATGTATAAATAAATATCAGATTGTAGCCTCACCAAGGCTAGAAGATCAAGATTCTATATGAGGTTCCAAATTTTAAAGATTCGTTTCATTTTCCGATGTAATAAAGTACGTGTACAATTCGTTTCAATACATTTGTATTAGAAGTATGGACTTTATTACTCATTTTTAATGTCTTGTTACTTTTCACCCACCACATAGTTCATAACAGAAGCTTGTCACGTTACACAGAAAGCGTAAAAACCATCCTCATCACTTGACCTGAAGGAAAACTCCATTACTAGAGATTTAGTACATGCTAAATACACATTATCTTTCAGTTTCCATTAAGTCGTTGCCACAATGGACAATCCGTCCTCATGTCAGGCAAGACACCCACCACCAAACCACCAATGAATGACTACTACACATAATATCAGTGATTTATTTTTATTTCTAAAATAACACCTCTACTTATTTGATTTAGATTGTGTGTAGCGTCCACCTAACAAGTCCCTGTGAATGAACTGTTACTATTAGTGATGTATATAAACCAGGTCAAACTTCTCGATTCGCCAGTGAGACACCTGCACAACCTCGTGTTCCTAACAGCGGATCCTCTGCCATGCTTTTTTACACTCCTCTTCATACAAGGTGTCTTACTCTGCCGCTCCCTTTATGCTTCTTCATCCTTCACTCATCTCGGTCTCTCTGTATCTGCTTTGTGTTTATCTCTCTCTCCCTCTCTCAGTGTCGCATCCTCATAACGATGCTGCTTCCACAGGCTGAGGATATTGATAAAAGCMCACTCGAGTCCTGATTAAAAAGGTGAAGCCTGTTCAGGACGGGAGGAGCGAGACCTTCGTACCTTGAGCTCGTCGAAGCGCAGAGTGAAGTGGAGGATCTCTGCGAACTGGCGCGCCAGTGCCTGCTCCTGCTCTAAGTGCTGTGTGGGGCTGCAGCGTGCGCTCGTTAGGAATCCCAGCAGGCCGTGCAGGGCACCTTCTGCACAAACCCAGAGACAACAGACAAAGAGGTAATATTACATTACAATTGACCCGATGAATGGAAGGGGGGAGTAGATTGATGGATGGACAAATAGGATGATGGATGGTGGACAGGTAGAGATTTAGATAGATGGATGGACTAAATCAATATCATAAATAGAGAATTAGAGAAAGATGTWCTCGATGGATTGAGCGGATGAAGAATGAACAGGATGAGATTCGACCTGAAGGGTGTTTTCCCTGAGATCTGCCTAGGGCAAAATTATTCATAATTTTATTATAATAATTTCGATTTAGAATGAATGTGCACTCCTCGAGAACCCCGAGTGGATCACAGTGCAGTGAGCTGTGCAGTGAGTCAAATATCTCATAAATATTGGTTGCAAGCTATATTTAGGACTTTTAACAAGTCTCCATAGAGTGCTGCAGTTKGGATGGTAATTATGTGAGATTAGCGGATGTCGCGTTTAATTGGGACATGACCTACTAATCCACATGACTCACTGGTACGTACCAGATCTAATACCAAACTCCAAATCCTTACTGCCTTTCCKAGGATTAACAATGAATCATTGTTTTTCTTTTTGAGTTCATTACTCATTACATTACGGCATTTGGTAAACGCCCTTATCTTGAGTGACTTACATTTTTATCTCATTATACATACAGCTGAGCAGGTTAAGGGTCTCGTTCAAGGGCCCGACAGAGACGATCTACGCCTTAATCACTGAGAGRCCCCTGCCTTCATTAGACATAACACAATTAATATCGAGATTTGGGGAATTATCACAATTTTGTAAATATCCCAATATTAAAATCGTCTCCCGATTTTGTTACAATTTTAAACCTTTAAAAAAGTTTAAGGATTAATTAACTGCAGCCCGTTCCTTACAACATTAATTTTCTCACTTAAAAGCTAAGGGCAGCAATGAAGCAATACAAACTAACTTTAAATACAAACGTTTAATCACAACAGATGAAAATGTGTAAATAGTTAAAAGTTTACTACATGCAGGACTATAATGAAACAGTGATGTTTTACCTCCTCAAATGCCTCAAAAAAAAAAGTCAAAGCTCAACTTTCTAATGACTTATTTTCGACTACTGCGCTGGCGGTGTTTTGAGACTTGTGTAAGCGTGTGTAATGAGCGGGTTTGAGACTAATTTGCTCACAGAGTTTGGAGAAAAAGGCAGATCGGAGGCTTTTAATGAGGGCGTTTAAAAAATAAATAAATAGCGTAATGCCATAAAAATGCGTTTCTGTTGCGCCGCTCTGTACGGAACCGGTGTATCTGAGGCTGATCACGGATCACGGCCAGTCAAACTGAAAACCAGCCAGTTCTGGTCACTGGTTCATCTCCTTTATAAACGTGAAAACMTGTTTCAAAATCAATGTTGGCGTCAGTGTGGCGATTCGTAAATCACCACAAAAGATTCACGATTCTTAACTGAATCGATAATGTGAAGCTCACTGCACTTTACTTACTTATTGAGGGTGCAATAATAGCAGAATTTACTTTCAGCATTAAATTTAACACAATTAAGTTACAGAACCTAAAGAGGGAACAGAGGGCAATATTTCACTAGATTAGACCGCCGAGGTTTGCCTCACCCTGAAGAAACCCATATCTCCTAAACCAGTTACGACTTGTATTGTTGCTTGGCTTGAGGCTAACTACCGCCAGCGAGCCAGAGTATTAACACAACCGTAATATGAAATCCCATCAAAATCATAATAGCATTATTCTCACCACAGCACTCCACTGTGGCACAGCCCATTTCAGTATCACATTACAGTACAGCTGGCTTTATTCCCTGTTCAAGTAAAAATGAATCCATGTCCATCATCAAATAAACTAAATAGAGCATCCGAGGCCGCTCTGCATACAGGAAAGCCTTGATGTGATGATGAGGGCTGCAGACAGAAGTCAGGCTGAGGCTGATGAAGGTTATACAACTCCTTTATCTGGGTGCTGAGTCAAACACCGATGAGTCATTCAGCACTCTGTCACAGAGCATCACATCATCTGATCAGATCACTGAGCTGAGCAATAACTATGCAAACGTCTGTGTGTTTGGAGAGCTCAAAAACACTAGATAAATTCAGCTGAAGTGCAGGCTAGGCTTCTGAGATATCGATTTTCTCTGCCTTTAAAAAAAAAAAAAACAGTTGAGTATTGAATTATCCAGAACGTTCACCTTTTAATATTTAAGGAAGGTACAGGAGAGTGTAATGATATCAGCTGTGTGGTCGGGAACTGCTTGCACACTCAGCTGGATGGTGTATTTTATAGATGATTCAGTGATAACAGTAAAAAAAAAAAAAAGTAAATAAATAATTTTCAGAATAATCATTGTTTAAAAGGCAACATTTAGATCTCAACTAAGTTTAATGCATTTGACCAATATGGGTTTTTCTTTTTTTTCCCCCCTCCATCTGATAAAATATAACAGTTTATTAATAACAAATGACACAAAAGAAAAACATCCAACCAAGCAATCTGATTGGACGACAGACATTCCACGAGTGTAAATGTGGTGATTTGTAAATGCTTTTAAGTCGATGCCAAAATCTCAAATTATTCATGTTTTATTGTTTATAGCATTTATGGCTACAATGCTAACTGGCTTCTAACACGAGGCTRAATTCCAAATCTCTCTCCAACTCCCTGATCAAGGGCACTAGTTGGTGTGTGACAATGGATTGTACACCCTACATAGCACACTAGCTTTCCTTTTAATGCTATTTGGGATTTAAACCCAGAACCTGGAAGTTAATGTTCTAAAGTGGAATATACAGTAAAGGGAAACGTACGAGATTTACAGCACTGTCCATCACCTCCATGGTTTACATTCTCCTCAACCTTTTGGCTACATAGTAAGTAAGCAGTACAAGCTACGAACTGACCGACTTTAACCCCTTTTAATCACGTTAACTGTTGGTCATCAGATCTGCTGGTTGCGGTTCGTTACTTCCACCGGTTGCGGAAGGATATGTGTTGCGAAATAACAAATCGCAATCTGCTGATAATAAATGGTGTCTGCGGCACTGTTGTATAAAAGCCATATTGCACTTAAGGTCATGCTGTATTGCCGGATATAGCGCGGCTGTGATGCCATGATGAACCGTAACCAGCAGACCTGGTGACCGACTTTAACACCTTTTAATCACGTTAACTGTCGGTCAGTTCGTAGTTTGTACTGCTTACTTACTATGTAGCCAAATGGTTGAGGAGAATGTAAACCATGGAGGTGATGGACAGTGCTGTAAATCTCGTACGTTTCCCTTTATATTCACACTTATTCTGCTTTAGAAGCATAAAAGCAATACGGCGCACCCTCTCGTGTGATTTTGCTTAAATATACAAGTGTTCGTTCCGATCGTGTAATCTGATTAGACCTGATTAATGCAATGAGTGCTTAAATGGAGGACAACAGCACTGGAATGTTTAACTCTATTCTAGATCACTCTGCTTCACAGGTGTTTCAACGATCATTAATTACATTAAATATCAGTCTCCATCTTAACGGTTTGTAGTAACCATTTGTGTTGGCAAAGCAAAAATAACTTTTTGATGATAAACAGCCGTGATGATCAATTGTTTATAGAACCATTATATAAATAAGCAATGCGGCACTCGACGTCATGCTGTTGTACTAAATATCAGCACGGCTTTGATATCTTATATCTTTAACCGTATCACAGTCGGGTTTATTTTTCAGTACGACAGCACGACCTCGAGGAGTGTGATATTTGACTAATTATCTTATATTAGCTACATTAACCACGTGCTGATTTTGTTTACTTTAAAACGTTATCCATTCTCTTACCATGACAGAAAGGTTAGTCAAGAGCCGGGGATGAGTTTAGGGGAATGTGGCGCGGCATCCAGGCTGTGATGGTTAATATTGGAGGGAACAACTATACAAATCATTCCAGATTAATCTCATAACTCGCTAACCTCCTAAGTGTGGGAAAGAAAAGACAACTCTTACTGGATACTCTGATACAGTGATGAACTCCTACTGTAAAAGCATAAGGTTGTCAGGTTTGCTCTCGTAATATAATAAGAGTAAATGTTACTGGATATGGTAGTAATGTACTGTAGTATTGGATAAGGATGATTAAAACAAGCCTAGATTAGTCACACTGCACAGTCCCTTGTTCTGTGCACAAGATTAAGTGTGCGAGTGTGTGTGTGTGTGTGAGACACAAAGCCACAGTGAAGTCTCATACCCAGCTTTAAAGAGAACTCGTAAAACTTCTTTAGTTTGCCCACCAGCGGCACCACGGCAGTCCAGGCTTTCTCCTGCGCGCTTTCGTTGCTCGGCTGCTGGATGGCCTGGAGACACAAAACGACATCAGACGCTCCATCAACATCTGCCTGCTGCACCGAATAACTTTCACGTCAACTCGAACTGATGGCATTTCCCAAGCCCGGCTTCTATTAAGCTTTCTCTGAACGCTTCTCTCAGCGCTCTGGCACTGAACTGCGCTCCTCCTCCCCCCCCACAGCGCTCTCTGCATGCGAGCCATCTTATCGAAGACTCGAGAAAAGAGCTGACGTGTTGATTCAGGTGCGATGATAAAGCGGCTTAAAACACCTTAGTGATGCAGAATCCCAGAAATGCACTTTGATTCGGAGGGATTTCAGGAATGTGTTTGTTTGTTTTTGTCTTGTTGTCTGGATCAGCTTTCCTTTCGGACGAGGAGAGGGGCCGGTGTTGGTTCAGACACACAGCACATTGTTTCAAATGGTTTGAGATCCAAAACATTTAATAATCGCAGAGAATTTATGAGGAAAATAAAACTAAACACGACGGAGAAGGATTTTATAAGTGTTACCTCTGACCTATGAGAACATATTTTTTTAAAATAATTGGCAAAGAATTCACAGCACAGACGCCTAATAGCCTCGAGACACAGTTTTATAGCTTTTAGTTGTTTTTGTTTACATTAGCATTAGAAACAGAATGTTTACYGAGCGAACTGCATCTGAAACAATGGGTTCATTTCTTTTGTTGTTGGTTAAAGTATTAATCTGCAATGTTAATTATATTCATAGTGCTTTTAATAATTGTCATCTTTCCAAAGCAGCTTTACACAATCAAAAGATTTTTTTTTTTATGGTCGTGTATCCTAGTGAGGTGTTAGGATACAGAAAAGAACAAGAACTTGTGTATATACTGTGTAACTTTTGTTGATTCTTTAAATTTCGTGTGTACAAAGTGATGYCCACTACCCAGCCAAAAAAAAAACATTTTATTGGACCAGCTTTTGCTTCSATTTCAGCCATGGCATAATTTCGATAAGCTTATGTCGCGTCACAAGAGTTATTTAGTCGCATTGATGATGGGAGAGTTGGCCYGCTGTGTAAAGCCTTCTCCAGCACCCAAAATCTCCCAAAGATTCTCAATGGCGTTAAGGTCTGGACTCTGTGGGGGCCAGTCTGTGTGTGTAGTTTCCTGGACTATTCCTTCACAATTTGAGCCGGATAAATCCTGCCATTGACATCTTCCAATATGCCCATGCCATCAGTGAAGAAGAAAAAAATCCCTTGATGGACAAACCTGTTCATTCAGGTCTGACCTGAGCAATCTGACGGAACGTAACGCTTGTACAGCGGGCACTAGGCATGATTCTAGGTGCATCACCTCATCCGTCTCTCTCTTCATTTAAACTCATCAGAACACATGACCTTTTTCTAACCATTTGTTTAGTTTTGGCTGGGAAGCATATTATAAAAATGGCCGAGCTCTCTGAGGGGAGGGATGGGGGTCGTCGCCCCCAACAGTGCGTGAGCGAAAAGTTTGAAAACATGCGGTCGGCTGACGTGATGGTCTTCGACCCTCCCAAATGAGTGGCAGTAGTAGCGGCTCCAATCCTTCTAGTTTTATCACTGCTGGTTTTGGTTCTCCGGTTCTTCATTTTAGCCAAGCAGTCAAAAATTTGGGGGTGACTTTAGACAGCTGTTTTAACTTTCAGACACACATTGACACTGTTGACTCAGGCTTTTTTCATCTGCGCCTCCTTGCAAAGGTCAAACCCTTTTTAAATCGGAGCGACCTGGAGAAACCATGCACGCTTTTATTAGTTCGCGGCTAGACTATTGCAACGCACTTTGTTAGTCACTCAAGCGCGTTTACATCGACTTCAATTTGTACAGAATGCTGCGGCTCGTATGCCGACCAGTAATCATAAATATGATAATATCACAGCAATCCTGTATTCTCTCCACTGGCTTCCGGTACWGTTTAAACTTTTGGTGTTTGTTTTTAATGCGGTTAATGGTCTGGCACCTTCCTACCTATGTGAGACAGTAAATTTTTATCAACAAAGTAGAGTCTTGCGTTCTGCTAACCAGAACATGTTAGTGGTCCCTCGGTCAAGATCCAAACAGTGGGGTGATCGCTCTTTGGCAGTGGCTGGTCCTAAACTCTGGAACRCCATTCCACCSGAGTTACGCAGCATTACGGACCTCCCTCTGTTTAAGGCAAAACTGAAGACTCACTTGTTTAGAATAGCTTTTAATATGTTATAGTTTTATGTAATATTTTTATCTTTTTATGGCTATGACTTATTTAATTTTTAATGCCATTGTATTGTCATTTTTAGAACTGTGAAGCACTTTGGTACAACTTAGGTTATAGAAATAAATGTTGATTGATTGCCTTAATGTGGGAGCCCCCTAGTGGCTTGGAGGAACTAGATATGACTGACTAAATTAGGGAGAAATCCAAAAATAAAATTGCTCTGTACTCCAGTGAAGTAGGTGATTACACCCATGAATACAAGTGGTTGCAGAAGATACAAAGAATTTCTGTTCTCAGTGAAACATGTGGTGTATTTTTAAGTAATTGGTCAATTTTAGACCATTTAACGTTTGTAACGAAATAATTTAAAAAGTGTGAAATTCAAAATTAAACATAACTGATTACAACTGGCACGTAACCCACACAGCTGAATGAATAAATAAATGTCCTAATCTTTGTTTCTTGGAGAAATTTTGTTAAGCTGGCAGAAAGAAAAAAATCATCCAGGGTGGCAGTAACAACGCTGCTTTGCAAAGATGACAAGTTATGTTTAATCCAAAAATAGCTGTTTGGTTTCGTTCTGGTCAGAAGCAGAGAAGCACAGGTTGATTGTGTACGAATCAGGACTAGTACCTAAGAAGAAAATGTCATTTTGAGCGTCACTTGCATAAAGAACTTAATCGAGTTAAACAAAATGAATGGAAATGCGTTTTACTCTGTATTTTGAACTGAGAGGTATCCTTCTGATCATACACGACTAACCAACAACCCTCTGTCCTACACAACACGCGCCGTCATGACAACACAACGTTCTTCCTTGTTTCTAGAGCGCTTTGGTGCTGGAGCTGAACCAGGTGTGCCAGCTGTGAAGCAGCTCTGGAACGCGCAGAACAGTTGGAGATTAACCACCAGCTCCGGCCGCCTGACGTCCGGGAAAAAAAATGCTTTTGCATGATGATGCCACCTGTAGACACGGATATATCCATCTTATCAAACACACACTCACCTGTCTAATAGCTTCTCCAGCTCCACTGTAGGCCTGCAGATCTTGTAAAATACTCATGGCCTCCATCAGAATCTTGTTCACCTGTTCCCATAACTCTCTCTCTGCCTCAGTGGGCTGAGCGTCTGTGGAAAACACCAGCGATTAGATACGCACCAAAAAATTGGACAGAGACGCCGGACGTCTAAGTCCACTAGCGACGACTGAGTGTCGTTTATTTTATTATGTGAACCAGACATACAGCTGTGAATGATATTATTGTTCGGAAAACATATGTTTAAAATTTTCCTACACATGATTTCACACTTGCCTTAACATCATCATTGTTAAGTTGACCGTTTTCCTGATCCTGAATTGTTTTAACACACACACACAATAAACTTACTTTCAAAGTCCAGGAAAAAGTTTCCCGCGTTGTTGTCGATGTCCCTCGTCAGGACCTTGATCAGATTCCCCATGCCGTCCGATCAGAAACCTGAGAGGAAGAAGAGGAGGAGGAGGATGGAATGAGTGACGCGTCCCACTGAGAATGTCAAGACCATATTAATGTGTTTTGCTTGCTTGTGTGTGTGTGTGTAAAACTGCGTGTGTCCAATAAATCAGCAATTTATCTAAGCTTTTCCAACATCTCAGAATCATTATCTTCCCACAGCTCAGAAGCTCACATATCCCTGTTTGTCCAACCTGTACTCCCTGAACATCTGAGAAGACACGCATACAAATGTGACAGAGAACAGCTGTTCATGGCAGTGTAGCTAGAGGAAGACAAAAAGCCAACATCACCACCGCCCCACACACACAATCACACAAAGCCACACCAGGATAAACAGATATAAGGATTTACATGACGACATGCGGTATTTACAGTACAGGGCCTCAACATGGGAGTGAAATGATGCACTCGATTCAATACATTTTCTTTTAATAAAGTAAAAATACATATTGCCTGAATGTGTTCAGTAGGTCTCAAAAAAACAAATGCAACATTACGAGAGTCCTGTACTTTTATAATGACTCTGTTTGCATGATCTACTCTTAGCAGCTCACACGGCATGACTTCATAGTCTGATATTTAATAAAACAACCCCAGATCATAACACTGCCTCTAAAGGCTTGTACAGTGGCCACTATGCATGACGGGTGCATCTCTTCCCTTCTCACCCTGACACGCCCATCGCTCTGGAATAGCGTCAGTCTGAACTCATCCCACCACATGACCAAGATCAACCTTAATGCTCCCTCAGTGTTTTCTTATGGAAGTCAAGATGGGGATCACCAGGGCACACCCGAGRCTATATAAACACGATAACCAGGTGCTGATTCAGTCCGTATTGCGAATCTATACTGTACTGTAAGTATCATGATCTTATAAATTTATTATATATTTTTATTACTCATCCATTTTTTTTGTTACATTTTGTTCTAATTCTAAAACAAACGTTCATTAATTTGCTGCTAGCACATGGGATGGTATGCTGTGTAAACAGTTAAGTGTAATAACCTGAATGATTATTACTGTGGCTGAGAAGTGCAAAGCAAAATAAAACCAAAAA
>QMIH01001973.1:60656-77810 GCA_003987875.1 Clarias batrachus
CACACACACACAATATATAATTACTGTATATTTTGAGTGATGGATGTCTCGTCCAATCAGTGGTTATGAATCAACAAGCCGGTAAAATGGTACTGTAGGTCTAGTTTGGGAAGACTTTCATTGGCAAATTATACCTACCCTTTTTCCGGTTTGCCCCAATTGTCGTGTTTTCCCTTTTTACCATTTAGTTTTTGGATGTTATTTATGTAATTCTGTTTTCGGTTTTGTTTTTTTATTTGTAATTTAGTCTTTTCGATTTTAGTTTGTTTTGTACTACTTGGCCACCGTAGATTAGAAGTACGCCAGGATCTCCCCCCCAACAATTCGTTAATTATACGTAAATTAAAAATTTGAATTGTATCGAGTTAGGAGTCAGTGTGGTGAAAGAATCGGATAAATCATAAAAGACATAAGAATACTCCCACTTTCACTTTCACACATAGGTATGATTTCTATGATTTCTCCCAGCTACATTCCTTTCTACTACCCTTCCAGGTTTTATTGATGTGTTATCTTTACGCGATTCCAGTCATTATAAATGTAGTTGTTGCTTAATGCGGGCCAATGATTTCTATTAAAAAAAAAAATTTTTTTTAAAACATTAAGATTTTTGAGCATGCAGTGTAAAAGCTGTACATTTCAATGGAAGATAATTAAACATATTAGTAAGTTTTGTCAAGCTTTCATGGCTGGGACTCCGTGAGGTGTGCTTGAAGCATGTATCTCTTTTTCTTTCCCATTCTCCTGTCAGATATTTGTAGAAGTCATACGGAAGGTCATACAGCTCCCTGTAGCCTTGGACTTATTTCTGCCAAAATGCTCTCAAACACCACGCCTTAAATATCCTGTGGAATCTCTCAGCTCTGGCTCATTGACTGACGCCATTCTGAGTTTTTCTTTTCTTGTGAAAAACAGTGTGATAAGATTTCACATACAGTAAGAGGTGGAAGTGTGGGCTTGATTATATTCAAAAGTTAGTTTCACTTTACAGCGCCTGATATTAGTCAGTACTTGGTGACTAACATATTTCACTGTGCACCGTTTTAACCTTAACGCTTACATATATATATATAAAACGTTACGGACACGTGTGATCCAGAGTTCTACCCGTACACGTTAAACATCACGGGATGCTTCTACTTCTGGTCAGCTTAAATTGGGATCTCTGAGGAAATCATCACATGGAGCGCTATATAAATTCAACTGAGCTGGCTCATGTCCAGGAATAACTTCCCTAGAAATCCAGCGTTCACCTCCTGTGAATCAGTTGTGTCATTACACAGGAGTCATCTCTCCCTAACGCAGGGAGGCATCTAGAGCTATGCATGGATAACCAGGGTTTCGAACCATCCACGAAAAAAAAAAAGAAAAGAAAAAGGGAGGATCGTCTGTGGAAAGAGACTGACCTCAAATTTAAACACTGCAGCAGGCTCCTCCAGGCTCCACTCAACTCCTTCTGCAGGATTAACTCTTTAGACTACTTAGAGAAGTAGGACTGCTTTACAGGACAAATGGCGGGAAAGGAGGTAAATGGGTCGGCCACTGACCTACTGCGCAGTGCATGTGTGTGCGCGTGTGTCTCAAAAATCTGTGTGTACACACGCATCCATGCAGAGGAAGTGAATAAGCACTAGCGGCTCTGTCCTGAAGCCCCGAATCCACCTTGATGTGCCTCGGATGGATGGATGGATGGAGGGAGGGAGGGGAGGGGAGGGGGAGGGATGTGCGGGTAAGAAGGAGGATGATCGAATCCAGCTCTTTCATTTGACTATCACTTATCCGCTCTCTCCTCCTATTGGCTCGCGGCATTCTGCTGTTTCCATGGAGCCAAAGAGCGGATTCTCTACACTAAAAATAATGCRGCAGCCAATGGGAGCGGATCTGCGAGGCGAGGCGAGGCGAGAGAGCATGGAAGATGATACTCAGCAGACTTAAAAGAACGTCGATATAAAKGACTTGAGTAAGTGGAAAAGACACGGATTTCACAATGAGGAAAAACTCGAGGACGGGACTTGATCGTGTTTCGAACGATAACTGAATAGAGAAAAGCTTTTTATAGACAAGCCTTTTTTCTTACTCTCCTCCTTGACATTTTTTTTTTTTATATTATTATTTCCTTTTATAAATGCTGTGCGAATAAATTGTCCGGTTTCTCTTATTAAAATACATTTTACATTTATCTTGACTGGACCAAAAATAAATCAATTTAAAAAATCTATGTATAGTATATATGTTGCTAGGAGTGTGTTCAGTTTGCAAGCATTTCCTTCTCAAGGTCTTCCTACTCCCAGGTCCAGATCTGAATGGATTAAAATCCCCAGATTCCGTTAGCGCAATGCGCATGGGAGTGTGTGCGAGTGTGTGTGTGTAAATCTGTCAGTAAAGGGTGCGTGTGTGCAGGGAACAGCATGTGTCAGCATAGAGAGCAGCATGAGTGTCCACGTGCCCTCTACTATTACTACTACTACGACAACTACTACAGCCATTGGAGCACAAAGACCCGCCTTCCTCTCTCTCGCGCGCGCGGGCACACACACACACTGCGCAATGCAAACTACAGGGAGGGACGCAAAGTCACATGGGCTGAGGCACAGCGGGGTGGGGCTCTGCGGTGTTGAGGGGGTGCTGCAGTGGGTTAGAGAGTGAGAGAGAGAGAGAGAGAAAGATGAGCTGCATCCCTGACCCAGATTCAGTTCAGAGCGGTGGTGTTCACCTCCCACCGTGCTTGAAGCAGATGGCCAAAAAAACTGAACTGTCCATGAACGCATTTTAACAAGCGAGGAAACCTGGTGTTGAGGATGAAATACAGAAATGTATGATCTCAGTTGTATTTCTCTTTCTTCTGCTCATGGTYGGTGATCCKTCTTGGTGTCATCACTCTTGACGCACATGCTCCGATGCTCTTCTCCCTCAGCATCACTTCCCATAACTTACCCCCCCCCAATCCACCCCACTGCCTGGAGACCACAGTGGTGGCGTGACACACTCATGAGGAACTGTGTAGATCCACACACACACACACACACCAGTGTTACAGCCCACAAAAAGCACTGCATCGCTTTAAAGTGGGAATGAGAAGCATGCCGTTCCAGCCAGCGGTAGTGACCGGGCTAAGAGCATCGCTGCCTGAGCCGTGACTCACCCCCACAGCGCGCGCGAGAGAGAGAGAGACTCCACCCAAACGCCCGTGATGAACATGTGCCGCCTCATGCCACCTCATCACCATGCTCGGCTGTCAACATTCATGATCTATTAGAGTGCTGACGCATCGTTTTATTTGCCATTTGATTAACGGTTATGCTTAAAGACACATTATGTAAATCCTGATGAATGCTACACCATATCCTGTTTCTCAAGGCAGTGTCATAAATCATGCCAAACGGCATTCAGCAGCTCGGCGACCTCACTCTCTGTAAAAGCACCGTGACGACCTGACACCACGATGACTAATAGATATCAGTTTGTCTTGAAGACAAATAAATCAGGTTTTTTTTTTCTTCTTCTTCTGTATGCTACCAGTTGTTCTTTACATTAGAATTTCAATCCAAGTCTAGGATGGAAACCTGACCCCTCAGCCTGAGGACAAGATGTTCATGTTGCTGTAGAGCAGGATTCGGTGGGGTTTTACTGCCCCTATGTGGACAAATCGTGACATTGCAGTTCCCTTCTCAAGATACAGTATATACACTATATAAAAAGTATTTGTCCAAACCTGCTAATTATTAAATTATAAATAGTTTTAATCAATCAGGCCCCTTATTCTCAGTTGAACTTTGTGGAAGGCCCTTTTTATTTCCAACATGACTCCGCCCMAGTGCACAAAGCGAGGACTATAAAGACGTGGCGTGATGAGTTTGGAGTGGAAGAACGTGACTGGCCCTAACACAGAGCCCTGATGACAACCACATCAAGCATCTCTGGGATGAACTGGCCTCTTCTCGACCAACATCAGTACCTGACCTCTTAAATGCTCTACAGAATGAATGGACACRAATTCCCACAGAAACACTCCAAAGTCCTGTGKACAGCCTTCCAAGAAGAGTGGAAGCTGTTATAGCTGCAATTCCTATGCGCGCACACACAAAAATCATMAAMYACATAGCAAAACTATGTTATATTATATTATGACTKGAATAAATCGGCTCACATCGGAGCGCACGATCATGTCGGAAAAGCCAGCGTTTAGCTAGCGAGTAGCCTATATATTTGTGTTCGTTTCATTTCTGCATTTTTATCGACAAAACGAACCCGTTTATCAGGCTTTTGATCAAAACGTTACCTTTTGTAAAGTGAAAGTGCGAGCCACGGGTTTACACACGACGACTCAATTAATTTGAGATGAATTTTAAAGCATGATTTAGGGCATCCCATTTCATTATTAGTGATTTACACTCGAAAAATATCAAATCCAACTATGAAGATGAACTAAGCGGGCGGTAGAGCTCTGATTAGACTACGTAGGAAATCGGCTCAACATCCCGAAATCTAAACCTCATTTAAATTACAATTTTTAAATTAACAAATATTGTAAGTAAACAACATAGCACAAGTTTGGAAAAAAAAAATATTCGGGATCTATTTTGGGTGTGCCAGCTGGCATTGGTCTTATATTGTTATATACATATTCTTCTATTGTTCTTATATAGAGAAATCTTCATGTACTGTAAAACAGGTACATCAGTATGAATAAACCGAGATGCGCGTTTCTTAGCCTTTAGCACATCAGGTCATTTCTCTTTTTACATTACAGCTATCCAAATACATGTAAATAAATAACTAAAAAAACAAACAAACAAACAAATAAAAAACAATACATTACCTTCCTAGCAACTAACTAGTGATGATGCAATAGTTACTGTACAGTCTGCASTGAACAATGTATATTGAGAACACTTACAGTAATAAACTTTTTCCCGCCTTTTCTTTAGTTTGCTTTGTACCTCGATTGTTTCTCTTTCTTGATTTGTTTCCAAACTGTCTGCTACAAGTAAAGTGATGAACACAAGGAGAATTTCTWTTCATAACTGATAAAATTAAACTGATCCTAAAACCTTTGCACAGGGTTAGGGGTTACGGTGAGTCAAGACAGACATCAGCTCCAGAATTACTGGCACCCTCGATAAAGAGGAAAACATATTGTGAATATTATGAACCCGTACTGAAAAATGATCATCTTTACAGGAAGTCAATCCATTTTGATTTAAAATAATATAGTAAAAAAAAATAAATAAATAAAACACATTTCATGATTGTTGACAGCACCATCTTTCTTCCTTTCTTTTTTAATGCCGTGCCAGCATCCATGGCTATATACAYGGCGAAAGTCATTTTTTGTTATTCAATGTTAAAAGTAGATAGATGTTTAAAATGAATTGTTTCTAAGAACTTTAAAAAAAGTTTCTAAACAAGAATAAAATTTAGTTTTAAAGGTTTCAACAGAATAAAACAAGTTCCTTAAAAGGAGTAAAAGAATTACAGTCAAATAAAATACGTCTGGGTTCTGCATGATGAGCATTGTGGTGGATTTTTTGACAGCACTAGAATTTCTTGGGGACAATTCATTCRATTTCAAACACGTTTAAACACGGTGAGTGGCAAACAATCCCTTAGGATGGAAATCACCAGGGACCAGATACATTACAATCACCAACGATACCTTGTGATCACGATACCAAGGCGACAATTCAGTTTGTATTGCAATTCTGTTAGTACACGATTTTATTAAAAACCTTTTCTTTTTTTTTTCCAGATATTTTTGCAAACTTTGCAAATAATGCCTTCCTACCACACGTGTGAACATTTTACCGTGTAGGATAACGGAGGRACTGCTACATTTGACCACTTCTAATGCAAGCATATGAAAATTAAATATGAATTAATAAAATATATTGAAGCCAGTGTGGYAATAACATGAACTGCAATACAAAAGAACTGATGCGTATCCATCTGTAGTATCCATTGTAATTGCAAAGGTTAACATCCAGAGAGCTGTAATGAACCCGCCCTGGAAGTGGACACRAGTGTGTGTTGCCTCTGCGCRCACTGAAAGATAATTAAAAGARGCAAATGCCAAGGATTCAAACGYGGAGAGCTGCTGAAGTAKCATTCCGGGGTCCTTGTGTGAAAATCTATAAATCACCTCTGTGTCAGCAAACTAAGGGGAAACAAAACAAACAAACAAACAAACAAACAAAAAACTCCTTTCTGCCATATGGTGGGGATGGAGACAGATGGCCCTGAGGACACTGTTAGGACACTGTTAGGACACTGTTCACAGCCTCCACGAAGTTACAACTACAAAGGTGGTTAGATGCTCCACCAGGACAGTGATCCAAATGTACTTTACACACACACACACACACACACCAATGCTTCGAATAGCAGAGCGAGTTCACAGGAGAGGATCTAAGACTGTAGATATCTCTCATTTTCAGCATGAAAGATGACGACAACGCTTTGATTTCTCTCCCTAGATCCTAACAGACTTTCATCGTTGCACCAAGGAAAGCAGTTGGACGCATCTAGCCATCCGTCTAGCCCTAGTGGTTCGCCACCTTCCCAACACATCACTGGCATCCAGATTTAGTACCAGCTATTGAACATTTTCATCACAACAGGCATCATCATCAGGAACTCCTTCCATCCCAGTCAGGAACCTTTTGACCTCCAATCATCCTCATCCCAACCACCGACACCCTGCTGAACTCTACACTACACCGCGCGCAACTAATTCCCTGTAATCATTCCACACATTTTGCATTCTTCATATATAATAGCAGTTTCATTGTGTATATACAGTATACTAAATACTTAACACGGGTAACCCGGTCGTGTTTTATAATAACGCCTTATACATTTATGTGTTTCTATTCACAACAGCATTAATCAAATTAATAGCTTATGCACGTTTGCACACAGATCAGCTATTACAGTACATTAAAACCACCAATTGTGAACTGAAGAACACTGATTATCAATTATACCGCAGTAATCATGTTGGGTAACAAATTGCTTCACAAAATGCTGATGAAAAAAAAAAAACAATTAGTTAATCCTTAAAAAATTCTCAAGACACTTGAGTACTTTATGCTCGAGTTCAAGGTTGTTGAACAATCGGACTGCGCATCTGTGGGACAAACGCAATATGACGTCTTGTGAAAGTCCACGCCTCGAAGGGACAGTGCTCTTCTGACAACCCAGGGGGAACCTACACAATACTGGGTGGTACAACGACCAAAACCAAATTATATAGGCTTCCTTGTGTTTTGCATCTTTAGCCATTTTCAGACATGAAGTCATCGGTAAACAGCATGCACAGTGTTCAGCATCAGCTCCTGCTGTGAGCTCATCGATCGGCTGTTTCCTCCGAGACTCACGCTTCCTCAAGGTTAAAAACCTCGTTTTATTTTCTTCAAAAAAAAAAAAAAAAACCCTCATTCAGGTGAAAGGGGCACTTGTTCTGTTCCCGTGGGCTGTCAGTGTATGGGTCAGGGCATAAACACACACCCACACAACTCCCCGAATCCGTCAGCGTCTGAACCGTTTCTAGTTTCGCCGTCTGGTTTCATACAAACCTTAAATCTCAAAATGATAACACACACACACAGATATATATACACATTATTAAAGTCTGTATATCTTAGGCCTTATTGTCCGGTCACTCTTTAATAGGTCTTGCAGAAATGCAAATGCATGAGTGCGCCTCTGGAGGTCAGACTTGCGATGTCTGTGGTTGTTATAGTTTCCTGCAGATTCAGACACTTCGGCCCTGGAGACGACCACAGCAGAAACATGATGAGAACGGACTCTTGTCTCCGTCCTTCCTTCCTTTTCTCCTGCACTTACTTTCTGCTCTACTGTATATACACAATATACTTTATACAATAATACTACAGTCCTGTGGAATTCCTCAATCTTTTCGCTCAGATGCTGTTAAAAAATTTTTTTCCCTTTATATAATCAGATTTTATTTTATTTATTTTTTTTAATCCTGCTTGTTTTCCCAAACAAAAACATGTGGTAAAGTTCAAGTTCTATGTTTGTTTGTTCTTTTAGCATTTGGAATGAGTCTCCAGCGTCAGCTCGTTGCATCAGTAAGAAAGTTAAGCTCTCCACAAGACGAAGATCATTCTGTGCATTGTGGTTTATTAATGACAAAGCCGCAGGAAATAGCTTGTTCAGACTTTATACAAAAACAAATAACGAAAGGAAGTTATCAAAAGTACAAGCATGATGATTTTTTTGGTGAATTGACAGATGGTACAGGATGAATGAAATACTTTGGGGTGTAGAGTTATTACAAAATAATCAACTCCGAGGTGCTGCGAGTTTCTCCTCGCTTCATGTCAGGCTGCAGCATACTCATTCCCTAGACCTGCACAGCTTCTCTCTCTCTCTCCCCCCATTTCTCACACTACTGCATGGTGACTCAGCCGGGCCTCCTTTAGCTTCTTAGAACTTTCACCTGTAAGGTCTCAGTGAGGGATAAACACTCGTGTGGCACGGATCTCACAACCTCAGAGGTGCACAGCATGACCTGGGGTTATTCTAGGTGGGCTTTTAACTCTCTCATCATGGAACATCATAAATAACATTAACAGACCGACCTCCTTACCACCTAAAGACGTCATTACTACAGTACCAGTGAGTTCAACGATGTTTGCACTTTATTCCCGCTCGACCTGTGCAGTGGGCAGTACTGTTCTGTGTTTAGTAGAAATTCTTCCACACGTCTGCACACATTTCACCCACGGTGTAGTCCCGCGGTGTTTTTATGCAGCACGCTGTTTCAACACTACGAATAACAGAAAATGTTAGAATGCCACCACATCAAGTGTTTCCTCACACTGCCACTCTTTTATTATGCACCAGGCTGAATATTATGCTCCGGTTATGAATGTGTTCACAGCACCAGCTTAGCTAGAATTGGCTTTCTACCGTTTTTGATGTGTATAAAAATAATTGCCATTACTATGTGGGGAAACCAGTCCGCACTCAAATACAGTCTGTCTTTTATACATGCTGTGTTTTTATTCATTTAAAAAGTCACTCCTAATGGGACTTTGGTTTACTGGACAGTGTGTCACATTTTAAAGCTGTTTCGATGTACAGTACTGTGCAAGTGTCTTAGGCCACCTGTTGATTTTCTGTACAAAAGTGTTTACTTGGTGGCTTCATTGTTAAATCAGTACAAACAAACAAACAAACAAAAAAAAAAACATCCAATCATTAGTAATCCCGCAAAAATCCCGCAGGCGATACGGTCTCTCAATCAGAACACTGCACTACACTAAACCATTTCTGCATTTTTGCACACTGCACAGTTATTACTCATCTGTACACTCATGCACATACCTTGGGCATTCATGGACTTTTGCAGATTCAAGCACACTTGCACTCACCCTGCACTTTCCATTTCAATTTGCACGTCACAGACTCTGGACATTGTACATCTACACGTTTACACACTCGCAGGACGTTTCCATTTAAACTTTATTACATCCAGTTCTGTAGAACAAAGTTTACAATCAACCCGATTATAGGTCTCTATATTTTATTTTATTTTCTATATAGATGCGTTTTTTGTAGATATATTTTTTACAAATATGTTAATATTTTGTTCTATTTTCTATAGCTAAACTTATTTTATTCCATAATTTATTTATGAGCAACTTAACCTTCAACCGCTCCGATGTATAATGAGATGAAAAAAATGTAAGTCGCTCTGGACAAGGGCGTCTACTAAATGCCTAAATGTAAATAAAACAGCACAAAGTCTACCCGAGACTATATATTCTAACTAGGGCTGAAACGATTCCTCGAGTAACTCGATTACGAAAAATGATCGAGGCAAAATCTTCTGCCTCGAAGCTTCTTTTAATTAATTGTAAAAGCTTGCGTTATGTTTTTGCACAATTATTTGTTTGACGCGACGCAGCAGATGCAAGCCGCCGGCTATCACCAACGAAGAAGAAGCGCTTACGTCACCAACAAAGCGGAATTGATTTGAGGCAGCGTTGAGGGAGCGTTCTGTTGCGGGCTGCAAAATGGAAGGGAGCGAAAAAATGATCAGCGAGCCAAAAGAAGAAGAAACCAGCGAGAAAGTTTTTTTTTTTTATAGTTAGCCATTTGAAAAAATAATTTTTTTTAGGTTTTGCATCTGAGAAAATGCTTTAAAATAAGAATGTATGGCTGTAATGCACAGAATTCATCTCAGTCAACTTTAAGCTCTTCCTTTGTATTGTGAATAATGACGATGTTTATATTTGATAAAAAGCTGTATGCGTTAAAAAAATTTTAATAGATTTTTCTACAAAAAAAAAACACTTAATGTTTGTTTCTCATATATTTTACATTGCTGTTTAATTAAACAAAAGTTAATTTTATCCGATTAATCAATTAAGTTTTTGATAGAATACTCAATTACTAAAATATTCGATAATTGTAACATTGTGCCCTAATTGTAACAAAAGGGCCGTCACGCCACTTATTGACTTTGTTTCATTAGTTACAGTTTACGGCTTTTTTTTAAGTTTTATTTTTACATACAAACTTTCAAGACATCTTGGGTCTTACTCTACAGCAGTTATTTGCATGTGCCTAAAACATTTGCTCAGTACTGTACATGTATAAAGAGACAGAGTAGGACAAAATACAGTTTATATTAATAGAGTTTTACGTCACATGACCCTAAAATGTTTCTTTAGTGGGATATACTTTGGGACGTGAAGACCGTAAAGTCTACTGCCTGAGGATAAATAAATAAATAAACAAACAAACAAATAAATAAATAAAAATATGCACGTTTCATATGCACTTGATGTTTTTTTTTATGATTTTTGTTCTGTCTGACATGTAGATTAATACATTTTACTTCATTTAAATCGATTTGTTATTATTGTTGAGAACATCTCGCACATGAACAGCCTATATTAAGAGGCTGTTCATTAGTTTATATTTTTTCTTTTCTCTGTGTTGCAGAATGTAGCAAAGACTGAAACCCTGCCTTTGCATTTTATAATGATGAGTTTTAATAAAAGTGCTTGTGACCTTGCACATGTGACTTCAACAGGGTTTTTTTTTTTTTATGTCAGCCAAAAAATGTGTAAACAATTCAGTCAAAGAAAAATAGTATAATGTACATTATATTAATGTAGTATTAATATCATCATCATAATGGTATTATATATTACTATATAACGTATTGCAATAACTGTACAGTAGCATTCAAATATTTACACACGATTTTCTTTTCCTGAAGTGTGTATACATATTTCTTGCTGACATACATTTATTATTATTTATAAAATTATATACTTTACCCTATTTAAACAACACAAATTCTCATATATAAATAGTTAAACAGGAAGAAGAGATTCCTGCTACACACTACTATCATCTGGGCCGCAGAGACCATCACAGCTATAACGCGCTGAACTCGAATTAGTCACGAACGAGGAAAGTGAAAGACCTAAACTGCAAACTGCGTTCACCTTTACACGTGTGGTTTTGATGAGACCAAGCGGGCGGTTTGCGCTGAGTGCGTACTGTAATATTATTTAACACCCACAGTGCACTGAACGCAAATGATGACCACTCATGACCACCATTCAAGTTTCATAAAAGGAGGAAAAGATTCAGGTTAGAGGGCCATGTTTACTGTTTATATTGTGCACTTATTTCTAAATCTTAACACAGCAGAATCATTATTGTTTAGTAATAATGCTTTTACCTCTATACATTTCTTTAATTGGAAGGATTTGTTAGTTCGCCAACTGCACTAAAAAAAAAAGTGTAATATTAGATTAGAAAATGTTTCGGCTATTGTTTTGCCTCCAACAGAGGGCGCTATTAACACACACCTCACTTGTTTGCCACCCATTGATAGAAAGCAAAAAATAGCTAGAAAGACTGGCGTGACAAAAAGCAGACATTAAATGGTCCTAGAGTCGACCCCTGGATTCACCGAATTCATAAAATGTCAGACTTCTAGGCATCATAAGCATCAACACAGAAAGGTCGAACAGCACGGATAAATGAGACGAGAGATGTTACAAAAAGTAGTAAAATCAGAGCAGTCTCTCCATTGTGTAGTGTTTTAATGGCTATGCCAGAAAAGCTTGTGAATGGTTTTAAACATCAATGAAACCTTTTTTTGTTTAGCTGGGGGAGTTACTAGAAAGCTACAAACAGTCTACAGAGACATTTAATCAACTCTTTGCATTCTTAAATTACAAGAATACGCTCCTGATGTCATGTAAATCTGTGCATAAGGAGATTATTGCATTGCAAGGTTTATTTTAATCACACGGCTAAATTTACCAAACTTCCTGAAACTCATACTAAAAGACCTGAAAGAAAGCGACCGACAGCAAACCGAATACGAGCAGTCACTGAGTAAAAAGAAAGTAAAGGCACCTCAAAAAGGAGGAAGAGTCTACTACGGTAGGCGGCCATGCTGCACTGGCTGAGCTGTGTTACTGAAAGGATTATCTGGTGGAAGTGCTCCTTCACAGTTTAGTCATCACAGACGGTCAGCTTTCTGTGAGCTGCCTTTGTTTTTTTTTTAGTCTGCTTTTGAGTGTGGTGGTTGTGACTACATGTGAATCGCCTGTGTTCTGGACACGCTAAGGGGCGAAAGCTTTCCTAAAAGATCGGTTAATGAGCTCCTGAGTGATGCAACAGAAAAGAGTTCATTCTACCAGACGGATTATTGTCAATTTGGTTTAATTCTATTGCCGCAGATGTCTGTAACGGGAGTCCTGCGAGCAAAACTGGCGAGAAACTGCTTAGAGGCAGGGAGGGAGCATACACACACACACACACACACACACACACACACACTTCTCCTGTGTCAATTACTACGACATGGGCATGTAAGCTCATGCATGCAGAAGAGGGTGGATAGCGTTTCCCCTCCTCACACTTAAGTGTTTGTCTGTGGGGGTTTTACTGCAGTAACTCAGTGAATAAAGTTAATGCTTATATTTACTTATTATTTACGCAATTTCTGCTTATTTGCTATTATGATGCTAATTATATTTGCAGAATGTGTGATTTTTTTTCGAAGCAGGATAAAACTGTCTTGTTGAGACGCAGCACAACATGCATGAAAAAAAAAAAAAAAAGCACAGGCAGGAACATGATGGCTGCCAGACTTGTGAGAACATGTGCCCCACGGTGTGACTGCATAAACACACCGCAGCCTGCGCTCACACTTTCCTCTCCCTGTCTATTATCAGAACCTACAGTACTACACACACGGCCTGCTCCGAAACACGATCGTACAGGAGAACCCGTTCACAATATTTTGTCCTTAGAAATGTCTTAATTCGGACAAGACGCAAAACAGCCTACACAGCACACGGGAGCAGAGGTTAAATCTGGGGAGCAGCTGAGGAAGACCTTAAGCCCAGCAGCCACTCGTGAACCGTGATTTCAGTGACACGGGAACAACATTTATAGCTTCAGACTGAATTGTGCTACGGGTCGTGCTAAAGCATGCAGCTTGCCTTGAAAGGTTTTAAAAGTTCATACCTTCGAGCAATTGTGACTATTGGACTCTGGGGGAAAAGAAAAAAAAAAATTATATATATACCACTCCAGAAAACGTCTGGAATTTCATCAAGAGGAAGATGCAAAGCTGAGATGTTTTTTTTTTTTTTTTTTTTGCAAAAGAAGCAAAGGCGGTATAAAGTTACCCAACAGCCATGTGAAAAACTAGTGAAGAGCACACCAAAACACACATGAAATCTGTTATTGCAAATCAAGGTTATTATTCCACCAAACACTGATTTCCTAAAGTTATTTAGCCAAAGCACAATAGTTATATTTTCAATTTAGGAGAAATATTGACTGCAGTTTAAAAACTATAAAACAAAACTCTTCATCTCAGCAATACATGCTCAAAAAAAAAATTAAGAAAAAAAAAAGCGCATAACTGCAAAACTAATTATTTTATTTGACGATTATGTGATTATGTGACGATTGTTGAAACCTCTATACTAATAAAATATTGAATTGAATTGAACTGTCTGCCCTTCTTCGCGAATGTGAGTCCTGCTGTGCGATGCGCTTGTCGCAGGTCTCATTTCTGATGCAATAACACCTCTCTGGTGCTGAATACTGAAGCGTGGACCGTGCCACATGCGAAAGAAGCCTGCAATTCAGTAAAACATCAGCTAGCAGCACGCAAAATAATAATAATAATAATTTATTTGTAGCTCAATGGAAATTCAAATGAAGGAGTCGTGAATCAGTTTATCTAATCAAAGCYCTGTGCACCCGAACTAACAGTTGATCTGCATGAACCTCAAAACCTCAGTTAAAGTCTTTGACTGGATTCCTGATCACTCACGCCTYCTTTCAGTCAAAATCCGGTCACTTCCGGACCAAATGCAAACTGCATGTGGAACATTTCAAAGAAGGGAAGAAAAAAAAAAAAAAAAAGTGTCTGAAGAGACAGTTGATTAAACTGCATCACATGTGCAAGTCTGTGCTGAGGTGCGAGATAATTAAAGCTGCATGAGGAAACCTCACTGTTTAAAGACTGAGTTCCAAAATAATAACTTCCTCCTCGCAGGTCAGACAAGTGACACAAACTGAAAGTTCGCTTTACAGTTTTATCACTGCGAAGATTTCCGACTGGCGTTAAGCAGTGCGTGTGTGTGAAACAAACAACAAAACTACATGCACACGCACACACACACACAACCCTTTAATACTGGCTATCGAGCAGTCACAAAAGTCAGACTATCGTGCTCAGACACAATCACAGAAAAAAAAAAAAAATATGGTGATTAAAAGCAGACCAAGAATTTGTTCTCTTTTCCATCGCTTAAAAAGGAGCCGTGGTATAAAAATGAAACCGTGACTGCGCCCACACACACTCGCACAATTGCTTAATGATTTCTCTAATCGCACTTGACTTTTGAGCCGTGCTGCATAGAGGAAACGCCGCATGCATGGCTGTGAAAAAAAATACAACTTTTGCACTTTGCACAGAAGACCAACTATCAACCCATCGGGTTTCGGTGCAGCAAAGAACACTTTGCTTTTTTAAATAATGAATTTCCTGTTGWTGTTGTTGTGCGCGCTACAGTGCATCCGAGTTACTGTATTTGAATAGAAACGCTGCGGGAGCAGTTAGGAGCTCGCCACATCGGTCAGCTGTCGCGCTGGTACAATGAAGAGCTCCGGTAGGAACGAAACACCTCTCGTACTGTACACACCTARACCGGATACACTTCGATTTTGCCCYCGCGCTACACTCCCGCAACTYGAAATCGGAAATCATCCACCCTGTTTCTGCAGATTAAAACGTTATCTGTTTAATATGATCAGTCGGGCGGAGCGGCGCAAGGAGTTAGAGTCTTTAGACGCAGCTGCTGATGAAGGATTTAAAATGCTTACCAGGTCAATTCCTACGCCTCCTCAAGATTTTAACTTCAAATACTAATAAAATTCACCATTAATACTCTAAAATCCTTTCAATGCAGAACTGACCGTATACACCAAATATAGAGGATAAACGAAATGTCAAAATATGTTATTATTTACCAGTAACATTACTTGTTAGCTTTATTATGACTCTGCGTCTTTGTACTTTGCATGCAAGTCCTGGGTCACTTTTAACCAGAGCGATATACATGAAGTTTGAAATACATAAATTCTGGTTTGCATATAGGCTTGGACAGATTATATTAACACGATCAGCGTCCGTACGTTTTTACAAACCGAGAAAACCCCTCACACATGGATAATACGGACCAAGAGCGCACTTTCTGTATACACTTATTAGAAAGTCTAACAGTTATAGGGACAAGATAATGATTTTTTTAAGTTGGAAGATTAAATTCTCACACTAGGTGTTGGACTGCTGATCAGGAGGCCCTTGAGCAAGGTCCTTCATCAACCATCAACCCTAGTGCTCGGATATAATAGGGCAGTCGAGCTCCTGACCCGACCCCGTAAGTAACTGCAACAGAAATGATGGACAGACCCCTAAGGAGGGGAGTCTCCGTCGCCCGATGTGCCCTATCCCGAAGATTAAATGCAAACACAGCAGGTGGAAATCAGAAATGTTTACCAAGACGTTRTCGAAATACACTAAAGAAGATCTTAATTCGTCCTCGATAAGCGCTTGTCCAGACTCTGCAGTAAAGCACAAGAACGCCGASAGTGAGTCAGGAGGACATTTACCAATCCACCTACTATTGTGATTCATGAGGGAACCCAGACAGACGTAAACACAGAACATGTGAAACACCGGATCGAAACCAAGGATGCTGGAACTACAATTAGGGAACACCATCTCCTGCACCACCAAGTACATTTCAAGAAATGTTTCCAGAAAACTCCTTGATTGAGTAATGCGACGTGTTTAACATGGCCTGCTTTAACAATTTCCCTGAACAGTCATTGTGCTTCGCATTGCGGTTTTGGAGCAGGACAATTTTCAGGTTTTTCGAGCTCATGTTCCAGATGTATGTAGTATAAAGCAGTGATGAGAAGGTCAACAAATCCTACAGCGCAAAACCGCTAATTATACAGGTCTGATCAGCTACTGTAACTCATACTTAGATAGGGACACTTGCCTGTTCGGGGTGTGTGCGCTACAGTGTTTTTCATTGAACATTGGGTTATTAAACTCGAGGGATCAGTGCAGCATGAACTTCTGAGTGTGAAGGAACTTGCCCCACACTCACACAAACACACACACACACACAACTTGTATAGTATCAAACAAAATCAGGAAGTGGCACAATGTGCCTTCACACAGAGGAAGTCCAGAACCATTTTGTTTTATCAGTTCTGTTCTTTACTGTTCTGTACTTCTGTCTTAATGCAGTGCTTTATTCGCTTATTAATTCATGTTTTGCATTTTATTTTCTTTAACAGTAAAAGGGATACCAAGTTTGATTATTTTTGCAAAAACAGATCGAGTCAAACAAACRACTCAACACATTTCTCATTCAGGAGCAAGTTTACAAAACAACTTTTGAAACCAGTTCCTTTAAAGCAATCCTAACTATAAATATTTMCTTCGAATGGATCATTTGTTCTATTTCTAATCACAATAAACCAGGCTAGGTGTTATATATGCATCAAGCACACACCCTGCAATCCAAAAACAAACTTTTTATTWTTTTTTTT